>NMRB01000245.1:89480-102858 GCA_002633025.1 Notospermus geniculatus | reverse complement strand
CATGTATAAGCCTAAGTCTTAAATCAACTGTGGAGAAAAAAAGACCCTTATACATGGAGAGGACAATGATGTAAGGTACAGATCCTTAGGCTCCACCTGTTATAACCCAATTTCTAACGAAAAAATTGCCTTAGCGAAAACATGTGAATGTTTACTGCTATAATAGCTAGCAGAACTACATGTAACAATGAATTAGTCAACATGAAGTAATTTGTTAATAATTATAGAGATAGCCGTGTTGATCGTTGAATGAATGAGAAGAAATGAAATAGGTAACACCGTCTTTTGAATCAACTTGGTTGTATTGAGACAAGCTTTCGACCCTATGAGACCTGATGAAGGCCCGATAGGGTCGAAAGCTTGTCTCAATACAACCAAGTTGATTCAAAAGACGGTGTTACCTATTTCATTTCTTCTCATGAAGTAATTTGCACTGACTGAAAGTACAGAAACAGCAAGTTTGTGCATGCCTTTGAATCATGCGAACCCAAAGAGAAAAGTTCTTAGAAGTCAGGAAGGTCATGGACAAGAACTGAAGGAAAGCCAGTAGGGGCCTACTTGTGATACCGGTAGGAGCTACTTTTTTAAGTAGGCTATGCACAAGGGTTGGATTGTGTATTTGAACAACTGGATTGTAGCTGAACTCCTTGGCTGTGCTAATCCAAAGAAGTGTTTGCAAATCGACGATTCATTCTCAGATAGAGAATAACTGATGGACATAGTCCCTTTAACGTTCCTATGACAGATCAATCAACTCGACCCAGAAAAATGTTAATCGGGTGAGGGCCCTAAATGCACAAGTCAGACCTTTTTTCAGGAACAACCACCTGACCTCATCCTCCTGCAGCAGGGCTTTGGTCTGCAAATCGTAAAAAACCCCTGCTGTGGGAGGATGCCTGACTCATACCAACAAGAGCAACACAGTAGGCATGTATTGACATTGCCAATTACACCAATTACAAGGGCCTAGTTCAAGCAAATTAGCCATAAAAATGTGAAGGAGAGAACAGCAGAGAGTTTGTTTTTTTCTTTGCTTTTATAGTACGAACCCCTGGTGTCAACAAACATCTTTCAGAAGGTACATAACATTGGTGAAAGAAAATGTCTTGCTAATAATTCAGAAGGGTTTGAATGCCACGCTAGACACTCGTATCTATTCGAAAATCATAATCATAAGAAAATTGCTTACCAATGATCAAAGAAAAACATGCAACATAATGGCACTAATTACAACGAATTCCACTCTCTAATTAGGCAAGCTGGAGCAAAGAGTCCTTCTTTCTAGCAGTAACAATTAGTTGAAACCAATTGACTTCAATACTACAGGTTGTTGACTTATATTACTTACTTGAAAATATCTCACCAGAAATCATATTACATGTATATTTTTTCAAATTGCTGAATACTAAAAAATGACCAAAACTGCATTCTCTAGTCAACAATTCAGACTCGGGACAGGTAATACATGAAGGTCTCATACCTTCTGATACTGATGTCAATGATAGGAAAAAAATGTTCAAACATTGAAACAATGTTTCTTTTTGAGTGATTTCATTACCAACAACAAATGCTATGAAAATAACTTCATGGTAGACCAAGCCGCTGTCATTACTGTTTTTCCCAGGGTTGGCAACTACACGTAGATACATGTATAATTGAATGCAGAATATTTCATGCAAGGAAATGAAAGAAGACTTCCCGAAAGTATACATACACATCTGCACGACCAATAACTAAGCCTATCGAATTAGACCAGTTCAAATGTATTAAACAAGTCACTCAGATTACCAAGGCATACTTGTATGAGAATTGCTTTTTTCATCAAGATCTTGACGTAACTGAAACCCTTCAGGATAAAATCAAAAGGGTATTCAATTAGTCAGATCACGCTTCAGGAGAGATTAGTCCCACCTCACATATCTTTGTGAGATAACATTACAATAAATGCACACGAACGTCCACAGATCACTTGAATTGTCACTTTGGAATTCTAGAATTTTAGAATTTGGTAATGTTACATTAAAAGCCAGGGGCCTGTTTCATAAACGCTAAAGGCACTTCATTAACTAATAAAACTTGCTTATGCTCTACAATAAACTGGATATTGACACAAGTCCAGAACGAGCATATTCAAGTATTATTAGTTAATGAGGTGCCTTTAGCGTTTATGAAACAGGCCCCTGATCCTTAAAGCATTAGGGAGGTTTCGTAAGTGCCCGGTTAGGCCACATGACGACGTTTATCTATTGTTTGGGTATACCCGCACAATAGATAAACGTCGTCGTAGGGCCTAACCGGGCGCTTGCGAAACCTCCCTATTAGAACAACAGTGAGCATCAACAATTAGTTCATACCAGGGTAGGCCTACCTTCAAATTTACTTTAACCCCATTAACTGTGTAATTTTTTTTCGTTCTAATTTTTCTTTCTTAAAAAAAATTGCCAAAAAAGCATTTGACACACAAGGTTCCAGGCGTGATATACATCCTACGCACTGTGATGCATTTCTTGCAAGGCATACTAATTATGCCTTATGCAATCTACGATCCTCGGGTGTTTCCGGGGATTCCCTGGATGCTGTAACGACGTACATGTAATATGACGTCCCACCCAGTTAACGGGTTAATGCCTAAAGCACCTTCCTCCTTCACAGGTACAGTATCTATCTAGTATCAATAGGCGCCGTCAGCCGTGCATATTGCCAACAGATGGCAACAAAGTCTTAGCGGACCAATACACAGGAAAATCTATGTGATTGCTGCTCGATCGATAATGACTGGGTCCGCTAGATGCATTGAATTGGGCCATAGTGACACCTAGTGGTCAACTCGCTGACAGCTCCTATTGAAAGGGTGTTTGGCAGCGGTGAGCCTGAGGAAATCAGGACCTCTCCTCAGTGCCCGCATGGTGACATCAGTGGTGAGTGAGCATTAAAGATATCCTGATGTCATCAGGATGACGTCTGGTGTCTACCCCAATCACCATCTTGGTCATCATGCACAAGATTAGAATGAATCTACTACATTACTAACCCAAAGACACCTATTCTGTGCTAGAGGGTCCCAATATCATCATCTCTGCGAGCATCTCACCCAATATAACAACTGACTGAGGTCTTAAAACGATGTGTCAGCCAAAAAATTTGAATGCAAAAGGGGACGAATCTTTGTTTACAAACACTCATTTCCTGCATTCTGATTGGCTGTGAGGGCAATGTTCACAAACATCATCCTTCTGTTTACAAAACAACTGTCGATTCGCTTTAAATGGATCACTTCTCCATTCTTCAGACTATCAGCCATTCCATTCCAATTTTCACAAAAGAAATCTGTTTGTGATCAAGAATAAATCATGATGGGTGTTTTGGTCAATGTAAACTGACCTGCTGCTCAAGGCCAGTGTTGATGACCAATATACCATATTTCATCCAAAATAGGCCATCTTGATGGCTAAATATTAGACTAATTATTTTAACCAAATACCAAAGAATCCCTTGTATACAGAATGAAACTCAACACCATTTAATATTTGAGAAGAATGTTGATGATTTCGAGACAAGCACCAATCCCTTCAGATTCTAGGATATCTGCACCCTGGACATGCCCCCCGGACATTTGCCCCCCCCCCCACATTTTCCCCTTCCATCCCTACATTATGTGTGATGATTTTCCATCTGAGGGCTCTACAATGTACATGTATTTACATTTCTGAGTTTCATGTCCTGGCCATTGTATTGTACTCCTGCAGAGGGGATGTCATGATAGCCCTCTGGTCACAACAATGAAGACAAATAGCCATTCCAACACAGAGTTCAGTGGGTTCTGTTCCCTTTGACGTCTGGAATATCCTCCCTTCAGAAGTTCAGGACCTTTCCCATTAAATCAGGTGTTATAAACTGGTATAAACTGGTGCTTTAATACCGGTTCCACTTGGTCTAATCGACAAGAAGGATGCCTCGAAGTCAAAGGTGATTTTATGACACTGAATGCTGAGAAATCAAAAATTGTCACGATTACTTTTGAAATGCTGCACCTGCAAATCTGTTGTGAAATATTATGACACTTTCTCAGCATTCAGTGTCATAATATTTCACAACAGATTTGCAGGTGCATTTCAAAAGTAATCGTGACAATGGTTTTTGTACCTTTTAATATGCCATATTGGACAATTTCTCTCTAACTGAGGTTCAAAGACAAGTTAAGGGTTCACAGAGAAGGCAAGTACTGTAAATGGAGAGCACAAAATATGGTGATTTACAACATTATAATTATTGAGGAGGTACACTGGTGAACAGAAATATTTGGACATACACAGTGGCCAATTTGAAGTTTGGTGTACGTTTCTGTCTGTTAATGAATGTAATGAACTCAACTTGTGTTCATATATTGTGGGAAGGGCCCTTCTTTCCCCTTGCCACAAATTCAGTGAATTACATAATCATGGCAATTATGCAATGAGGTTAATGACAATAAGGCAATTCTCGCCCTTGTTCATCAGCAATTACATATTTACTCGTTTTTCTTTGTTTTTTCTTCATTTAGCTTTTAATTACTCATGTTGATGATACATTTGTGTTACATAACATGTCTGACCAGTTTAACAAGTCATAAAAAGACATGCGTTTAAATCACTTGAAACTAACAACAATCCATCCAAGTGAAAGTTAAAACATGATCAAAAATGTGTTCTACACTTTATTCAAGCCAAAACATTTCATCTTCTTCCAATTCTTTAACAGTTAGAAACTTACATCAAACTTCAAATTCACTGTCTTAATATTTCTGTCCACCTGTGTAGGTAAAGGGCTGTAGTGTCACACTGTCACATTATACAGTTGTCCAGTTGTGTTTACTAATCCAGATAAAATGTCTAAAATTTTGACGCCACAAGCTTACCAAATTTGACATAGAAACAGTGGGTACCTTCACTGATGTAGAGGATTTGGGCAAGCATTGTGAAGTGTTTTTCATCCATGTGACATGTTATGAACAGCCAAAGCGAAAATTGTTGGCCAGGCGATCAGGCCTATATGCAAATAATCTGTCTTCAGGGAGCCTATTCTTGGCCATTCGTGGCAAACTAATTTCTGATCACAGGTTCAGTGCACATTACTTTGATTTGGATCATTCAGGTCTCACCTCATTGGCAGACTGAAGCAAGATCCCTTCACACCTTATTTTCCCTGCCTTCAGCAACCTCCATCCTCCCACAGCAGGGGTTTTTACCTTGCTCCTCTTCATCCGCTGTGTATGAAGAGGAATGAAACCAAGCCCTGCTGTGGGAGGATGGCAACCTCCCACACAGAAAACTGCCCTAGATGGCTCTGTCATCTATCAGCTTTGTTTAGGAGGCATCTTTTTCTTCACCACCCAACAGTGACCAATAGGTTCATTCTGCATTATGTAGGCCTAGGCACTTTTGCGACAGCAACTGCTTCACCCCTACTTGTTTGCTTTCTCCCCAGTTCTACTAAATGCTCATGAGTGACTAAAATACTAAGAAGATTGTCTGAACTCATTTAAACACGAGAAGAAGAAAAAAGAAGATGAAGAAAAAACAGGTATGAGTCCCATGGGGTAAAAGTAAGATTTGAAAAGAAGCTGAAGGCACTGCATGCATCAAAAGCTCCAAGGAAACAACTCCCAATACTTAGCAAACAAATTAGCAAATAGTAACCTACAACAACATGAAGTGCTCTCTGGGCAAAGAAGTACTTTATGAGCCCTCTCTTGAGTCACAATTCAGAAAAGTAGGGCCTGTGTTCAGTGGACTTGTGATTCATTGAAATTTTACATAGACATACACAAAAATTATCATTATCTACACAATAAGATAGGCCTATCGAGTGGTTTGATTTGATTCTAAGGTTAGTCAAACAATGACAAGTATCGGAGTACTGATGCTTGATATTTAGGCCTATCGAGTGGTTTGATTTGATTCTAAAGTTAGTCAAACAATGACAAGTATCGGAGTACTGATGCTTGATATTTATCATTAATTCAATTTCTGATACTTTTGAAGGGATTGGCATTGTAATTAAGTCCAGCCAACCGCCAAGTCCATCCAAGCAGGACTATCACCTTAACTGCTTGGGGGGTATCTGATGCATTTATGACCTGTATGGCTATCCGGGCATCATTGATGATAAAGTAAACTGAATTGAAATGAACAGAACTTTCCAACCAGTAGTCAGTGAATGGCCTTTTTAACACTGTTTAACAGAAATCAGGTCAATGTAAATAATCAGAGGGTGGTGGAGTCTTGAAATTACCAAAAACCGCCTCATTATTTGCCAAGCATTTAGCTCAAAATAGAAGACTCATCCATAATGTGCTACCATCCTTCTCTATTTATGCAGGGCCACATGCTGAGATCACAGGAGGGTCAAAATCCATTGTTGCATGCAGCCAGAGTGTCTCTGTCACTCCTAAGGGACAAACTTGCAATGATCCAATGACCACCAAACATGGTTCTGTCTCCTAGGATCCATGTCATAATCTCCCAGCAAGGGGAGAAATATTAAAATCATTTTTTTTTCTGCAGATTGGGAGTTGTTACACTTCATCAAATTTTCACAACATTCATGACATTCCTTCAGTTGATTCAGAGAGTCCCACATGCCATGCATGCTGCACACGTCCCATGCTGCACACATCATCACAAGGAAAAGCATATGTGGTGCCTTCCACAACTTCCCTCACGGACTAAACCCCTTTCACTGACCTTCACTAAATTTAGCTGAAACCTGCACAGCATGCAAAAGTTCATAAAATGAATATAAAACCCAATGACCCCCAAACAGGGAGAGGGCAGTTTTAATGGGATAAGTGAAGCAATTTTGATAACTATCTTTGAACCATTGTATTACTAATGTCCATGGAGATTGATGACAATTCTGAATGGCGTTGACTTCCATACCACTTGGGAGACTCAGTTATGACTGATGCATGACACAGACAAAGATTTCTCCTTGGATAACAATATTGCTGACAACATCACAATGACATCATCATGACAGTTAGAAAGACCAATGGCAATATCCTATCTTAGCATCTTTTTGAGCTCTCAAAAGAAAAGCAAGGCCTAGTTAACAGTAACCAACTGTTAGCATTACATGGAATGAGCAGCTGATTAACTCTTAGCTTGGTTGCAAACCAAAAGGATCAAGGTGAATGCTCTGAAGTCACTACAAAACTACTTGCCACCCGTTGTCAAACTGTGAACTGTAATCCACACCATTCTTTATCAGTGTGTACACATGCAGCTTTACAAATGCCAGAAATTCTGGAGATCGTGCACCAGAGTGCATTTGCCTACTTGTAAAAGGGTATTGAGTAACAAAGATGAGTAAAAAATGATCTGCAACAAAGGATGGCCCCAAGATGATGAGATGCCAATGGGTATAGGCCTATGTCTACTTTTTCAGGCCAAAGCGCAGACATCTTTGTGCCCCTATATGACGATGACTACCACTTCCATAAATTAAATATCACTGCATATAAAGTTGAATTCACAATTCTGAGCAGACCAAAACTTTACATAAATGTATACTCACAGTGATCTCTATGCCATTGAAGAAACAGTTACCTGCAAAAGAGAAAGATGACATTGGACAGTGTTGTTTCTGAAAATTGCCAAAAGTTTTGTAGCGTTTGGCAATCTTTGAGCAAGAATGCATGCATTACGCCCGAATTCTAAAACCTATTTTTAAGTTTTCAAGGACACATGCCTCATGGTACAATGTACATGTATACTGTAGAAGTTCTGTCCATAGCTGGTATAACTTTTATATGAAGTAGGTCCATCTCCTTCTGGACTGATCAGTTGGTTTTTTGTGACTATGAGCAATTATCAGTAAATTTGTCAATAATAACAGACCAGTGTTTCTGCCAGGGGGGACAAGGGCTGTCCCCCCTTAAAAAGTCAAAATTTGTGTTTTTGACCAAGAATTCTGTCAATTCTCCAAAAAAAATTCTTGACAGAAACACTGACAGTGACCTGAAATCATCTGAGAAACCTGATAATTTCCTATCATATGTCATGCCATTTTTGACATGGTCAAAGAAAATTACACTTTATTGCAGGATATGGACAGAGTGATAATGATCTCAAATAATTACTGTGTTGACCACTTGAGATGGGATTGTCTCAAATACCCCATCATTACAATTATGATGATCATTATCATTATATTTCCTCTTTGTAGAAATTCCAAGTCAGTCAGATGACAAGGAATAAATCATTTTAGAAATTCCAACAGCAGACAATGGCTCAGGCTAATACATGTATTTATAAAAGCTAGCAAATGCTTTTACATTGTACTTTAAATTGTGTAGTACATTATTTACAATTGGACATTGCTGTACGAATGTTAAGTAAAAGCATTTGCTCACTTTTATGAATACTAGCCAATGAAGCAAAGAAACTATGCTGTATGCATGATGACAGACCCAGACTGTCAATGCTGAAGGAGTCAACAGAATATCGTTCCTACATGTAGATCCAGTACAAATGTAGTTATCAACCAAATTTGCTAGCATCTGCGCACCTGTAACAATGGGTGGAGAAATGTAATGCAACAAACACTTGCTTTCACAATTGGTTTTTCCCTCCAAATGAACATCGGAGACCTAAATCTGGCTTTTAACATGGTGTATCCTGAGACCTTAGCCCTTTTTCACACCTTAATTTTGAACCTTTTAATTTCATTCACATGTTCATCTTGTGAAACGGTTTCACCATGGACATATCCTTCATGGCTTTACTACTTGAAGTTTCCAGGATGTCCATATAATTTCTTTCGCTAAAGTGGCCAAAATATGGCTTCTTCAGTATGCTCTGCAACTGGCAAAAATTCAGCCAAGAATAGGAATTACCCTTTCATTGGCTGATATTCATAAAAGCTAGCAAACGCTTTTCCTACAAGTTCTGCAGTGCATTTACATTGGATCTCGCTGTGCAAATCTTAAGTAAAAGCATTTGCTAACTTTTATGAATACCAGCCAATGTCTAGAAAATGCAGGCCAATGCTGTTGACTTTTCCTGAGCAACTACTACAATCTAATAAATATGTCTAGAACAAAGTTGAGAGTTGCCCTTTTTTCTATTCTCTACAATTTAACAGGCGTACTTCAAGAAATTGAAGGAGCAATTAAGACACTTGGAGGATCTAGAACGCAGGATGACCTGCAAATAAATGGCCAACTTATCATGATGATTATTTGTAACAACCTATTGAAGAAGGTCTGCATATTATTGTCAAGCCTGAAATGTTAGTGCTACAGATTTAAAGATTGGTCAACTGTCACCCTCTCTTCCACACCCATTATTCGTCAAGAACAGCACATCATTTTTTCGATTTATCTGGTTATGTTTGGGGGATTCTTGACTCTTTAAGAAGGATGTCAAAATCACATATTGGCAATTTAGGCTACAATCATGAGTAGGCCTATGTTATGCTACAATCCACTGCATATTTGACAAAAGAGTGTAATGATGGTCACAGCTGAAATTTGGAAAACAATGAAGAGTCATGCAGTTTCAAATGCAACACAAGAAGTATATTATGTTCATAGAATACCTTTAAGTTTGTTATTAATTTCATATTCCTTTCCCTTGGGTGGCAGGTGCTAATTGCCAACTCCAGAAGGGCTGAAGGTGTTAAAGCTAAAGGATTTAACTACAGGCGTTAGCGCACTGACTACACTGTGTGTGACTAGGGACCAATGCTATGGTCAACATTTTTCTAGTGCACTAATGCAGCTAGGGTATAATGTCAATGGGCCAGGCATGCCAGAACAATGGCACTTCAGAGATGGTTCCCATTTATATCCTAGGTCCAGGTCTACCCCTCAGGGAGTTCGTGACAAAGGGAGGAATTCCATTCTGAGCATTATTGATGAGTGACACTCTAATGGGCAAAGAACTGAAGTAGGCCTACTCTTCCTTATGACAGGGCCAAAGGGACAACTTATCCAAACCACTATAAATCACTTTTATGTTGGCATGCGCATCCCACACACCAATCCACCATGGTGTGAAGATTCAACTCAAGTCTGCAATAGCCTACAGTTTAAATATCACCCCAAATTCAAAGAAAGTCTTACTGGACATAGCATTTAGTTGTTCTAAAGAGAAATCTTATCACTTGGAGGAATTATATATTCCTCCAAGCTTATCAGTATGTCTACACTGTAAATCCCTAATGTTGACACGGATAAGGGCACAATGACCATGGAGGTATTTATACCTCCATGCAATGACGAAGGAAGCAAAGCTTGGCACTTACCATAAACATGGCATGGTAGAACTCCACAAATGATCCCTATGATGAGGACTGTCTTCATCTCAGCCTAGCCAGTCCACTGATATCTAACGTAATCCAAGTAATGTAATCCAAGTACTCCATAGAGTTGCAAGTGGATCAAGGTTTTCCAGTGATAACTTCTGGATCCGATACACGGCTAGCCTACGCCGTGTCCGGCAGGCCAACTCCTGGTATAAACTGATAAAACTACAAATTGGTTCTCATCATGATCGGTGCATGAATCCAGACCTATAAGATTAGATGATAAAGTTGATGCTCAGTTTCATAACTTTTGACGGCAAAGCAGTCCGTGGCACGCGTCTCTAGGCTAGAGTCTAGCAGACGATCACTCGCGACAACTTACAGCCCATCTGATACGCCACCCCTCTCTCGTGTGAATCTCGTGTAAGCCTATACTGTCCCGAGATTCTAGATTCCATGAAAACCTAGAAAGTTTAAGAAAGCTGAATGACGCTAATTAAGGGCACACATCAACGCTTGCCTGCTTGTGTGCTAGTCATATACGTAGACAAAGCTTAGCCTATACACTCCGACCAACCGTCAGAGATAAACATAACAAGAAAATTAGCCCCAAAACTCGAAGACTAAACTTGCGTTACCGACGAAAACGTGATCCCATAAAAAAGTTCACAAATTGGATATTTCGTAAGTCTTCAATAAGAATGTCAATATCCGGATAGGAATAGAATAAATTGGGCTAAAATGCGTCAAAATTACCTGCGAGAAAGAACACAAAATCAAGTAAATACAATCAACGAGAGAGCAGACCACAGTCATGAGCGCCAAGTGTTTGTCGTCGCCCAAATAAGGCAATTAGCTAGCACTGACCTCTAGCGGAAATCTATTACACCAGTGAACCGCATTTCCAAAATTTTAACACCAACTGGGGGCTTCGTCTAGTCTCGCGTCACCAGCCTCTCTCTCTTACAGGAGAGAGTCTGGTAGCAAAGGCCAAAACTTTCGTTACCGCCAGGTGGCGAGTGTCCAGCTCAGAGCATCCGAATCTGATTGGCCAACGGCTGATTAAACATGGCTGCGCCCGTGAAACGCATGATGAACGAACAAGGAACGAAACAGTCCGAGGGAAATATGGACACTCGCCACCTGGCGGTAACGAAAGTTTTGGCCTTTGCTACCAGACTCTCTCCTGTAAGAGAGAGAGGCTGGTGACGCGAGACTAGGCTTCGTCCGACCTTGACACAGGGACGAAATTGGTGGCAACCCTATACTTATAGGCTACCTATTCTACTACTACCAAGATAGGCCAAACTCTGGGTGCGGTGCGTCGCTTCTTTTAACGCAGGAGCAATATGGTGATTGCGGCCAAAGACAGCGAAAGGACGACCGCATCTTCTTGTGGAATATGATCTAGGCCTGGGATTACGTCCTTGGCATTGTCATGGTTATAGACCATTTCATCTTTTGGAGTAATGCATTTTCTGACTTAAGTGGTGCAGGGGAGTGCAACCGGCTACACTTCGCGCCGGCGCACATTTTTGCCGTGGTAGCACCATAATGCAGTCAGTCTCAGCGGATTGCTGTATCCTGTCATGTGCCGCGGCCCTGTGCGAACGTACTTCGTGGAATTATCTCTCTCCTGCTACAATATATAATGACTGTCACTGCGTTGATCATATTTTAATTCATTCCTATGATGCAGAACCCGGAACGACCCGGATGATGACACGTGTCTCCCTATACAGCGTCCTCCCCGGCCAACGCCTAGAGCAGGGGGACGGATCCACGATTTCGGAAAAGAGGCCCACTGTGCTAGAAACATTGAAATCTCAATGATATGGTCCAAATTTCAGAATTTCACGGTCAATTTTACAGACTGGCCGAAAGGGGGCGCGCGCCAGGTGCCCCCCGGATCCGCGCCTGCAGAGCGCTCCCAGTCGCAGTTTCTATGCAGCTTAGAAATCTCACCTATTTCCGATGATAAGTAGATGCCCTGTTCTTCCAATCCCCCGACATTCCTTTGATAATTTCCGCTCCTGACCAACTAACTACATGTACACATTGGTCCTCATTAACCCAGATGATAGCCCCAATTAAAGGACCTTGTCCGGCAATTATATCCATCATTTCTGCGGCTAAATATAATATGTGTGCACTGCCATTCAGACTGACTCCATGTCACAGCAGGGTCATTTCATCTGGGAGCCGAAACAAACATTATCTTACAACAAACTCCACCCTTTTGCCAATCAGCATGTGCCGATGTCACCTACGATTGCCTACGCCACGACGAACAGTCGGCATCAAGTGAAGAAATCATGGTGAGGTCGCAGAAGTGAATGAAATGGCCAGGGCCATTGTGCTCACCTCTGTGACAGAGTATGAAGTGTGAGTAGCCTGGTGATACACTGAATGGTGAAAGATTAGTGCAGAAACATCGTAACATTTACTACCGATGAGATATGGCCAAAGTAAATTTTTCAAGATGGCCGCCTGGCAGCCATGTTGAAGTCCAATCGAACCGAAATTTGGCATATAAGTAGACGGTACCAAGACACATATTTAGGCACGGTTAAAGCATCCTAGCTCCCACTATTTATGAGGTGTGGGTCAAAGTCCATTTTTCAAGATGGCTCCCTGGCGGCCATATTTGACGTAGAATCTGACTGAAATTTACCATATATTTATACGGTACCTAGATACATATTTTGGCAACGTTAAAACATCCTACCTACTCCTATTTATAAAATGTGGGTCAAAGTCCATTTTTCAAGATGGCTTCCTGGCGGCCATATTTGAAGTCCGATCGGGTTGAAATTCGGTGCATTTGTGCAGGGTGCCTAGATATATCTTCACACCAAATCACAACAATCTATGTCAAATAGCAATGAAATGTGCCACCAAACAGTGAATTTTGAACTTTGACCTCTGTGACCTTGAAAAGTAGGTCAAATCAAAAACCCGGGATTTATGTGATGAAGTCTCATCAGAGGAACCCACCATAAAAGTTTCGTGGTTCTAGCTAACCGCGTTCAGGAGATACGGCCGAAAGAATGTTTTCACAAAGCGCCCCCTACAGGCCAGAGTGTACAAG
>NMRB01000245.1:28500-80876 GCA_002633025.1 Notospermus geniculatus | reverse complement strand
CAGCTGGGGAAATAGGGCCGATCTAGCTGTCACCAGTAAATCGGAAGATCACCCACCGATCTGCAGTTCAGAACCTAATTATCATAATGTATTCACTGCTGCAGGTTGTGGCAAGTGCAAATATTTAGCATTTTTAATTGTCTTAACTCTGCAAACTCATCTTGACTTTATCTAGCATTGTCTAAAATGGTTAGGGAAGTGATGAAAAGTTGTCAGTTGCTGCTTCTTACCTCTCAAATGGCAAAAATCTGTCAAACACTTGATTTCAATGCGTTTTTTTTTGGCTAGTGGCGCCGCCTTGCGGGCATTATGTTCATTAGGATACCTACGTGCGGATTTTCGCATTTGCATGCGCAAATGCGTTTTCTTAACAAGTGCAGCTTGATGGGCTGATTTCTGGCAATCAGCAGGTGCACAAATCGGCATATCTAGCTGATCGGCAGTTCTGGTGGTGACAGCTAGATCGGCCCTATTTCCCCAGCTGATCAGCCTGGCCTTTCAACAGCCAGAATCGGAGTTCATTCACAAAAAATCAATTAGGCCTATCTTCCAGATAGGGATGCAATATCTCATCTGTTCATTGTATTCCATAAACTTTTAAAAACATAAGAACTTGCGGTTAACTTCATACCAAACCAAAGTCAACTCCGCCGATTCGGTGCAACAGCGTCCCGATTCGGTCCGATTTGGTCTGATCAGTGTTCTTACGAACCGTGGATTGACTGGCAAGAAGACTTGTGTTCTTTGAGTTGTGACTTGACAAGTCACAACTCAACAACGCATGATGCTCAATTACGACATGTTGAGGTCAAAATGACAATTTCTGAAATGGCAATGCTAATGGCAAATGCATCTTTCTACCTCGGCTATCAGTAGGGTAGGGCCTAGCCTAGGCCTACACTGCAACTAGGCCTAGGCCTACATAGGCCTACAGGCCTAATGAACTTGGCAATAGGCTGTAGCCTTAGCCATAGGCCTATGTATAATAGGCCCTAAGCCTAGACCCCTTGCAAAAGTTTAGAAGGGGAATACAATACTTAGCCTAGCCTCACCCCAGTCCAAAATTAAATGGATTTGCATTTATTTGCCTGCACCCATGGCACCATGTCCGTCGTTAGGCACTGTTAGGAAATGTAGGAGTTCCGGTAGAATGAAAACTGGCAATCATTTATAGCTTGTCTCATCTATCATTCTATCTTAAGGGGCTGCTCCACTTGACAGTTTTCTCGCAGAAGTTGGCTCACAATGGGCAACTCAACCGCGAGCAGTTGGTTGTGTCATGGTGCAGGTTTCAGCGTAGGCCGTAAGGAAACAAACAGTGGTGAATGGGGTACCGGCAAGGAGGCGCTGGTCATCAACCTGGGTAAAACGCAAGTGCGCATGCTTTGCCATTGTTGAACGTCATCAGGAATCGTGCGTCATTCTGACGTTACAAAAACTGCGTCATTCACAACCAACCCATGACGTCGGTCATTGGCCTGTCATTTACGCTAAAATGGTGAACTTTATCGATTAAATTCATCATATTCCCGCAGAGATTTTTCCTATGAAAACTGGCAATCATTTATAGCTTGTCTCATCTATCATTCTATCTTAAGGGGCTGCTCCACTTGACAGTTTTCTCGCAGAAGTTGGCTCATAATGGGCAACTCAACCGCGAGCAGTTGGTTGTGTCATGGTTTCAGCGTAAGCCGTAAGGAAACAAACAATGGTGAATTGCCCAATGTGAGCCAACTTCTGCGAGAAAACTGTCAAGTGGAGCAGCGCCTTAAGTCTTTGGTGGTGCTTAATATTGTTCATTCAGATTTTGAGATATCTGTTGGCCTACTTGAAAAAATTCCTTGTCCAGAAAGAATTTTAAGCATCAGCCAGGCCATGTCCCTCCCTTCTCCCTGTAGACGTACCCAAGTTCTTTTGATTGTGATGATATTATTTGTGCTGACTCTGAAAATGAGGTCATGTGGATGAATGTTGATAGATAGTGGAATGATAGTTGTTTTATGATTGGTGAAATACATGTACGTTTTGAAAGATCATCTGTTAATTTGATATTATGATATTTGAGTTATTTGACTTATCANACTTTTAGGCTGCCGCAGCTGCTGGTGATGGGGATGAACCAGGAAAGAAAAAGGCAAAAGATAATGTAAGTCCAAGGTGTAAGTCAAAAAATGAAAGTGTTCTGGCGTAAGAACTTTCTGAATGGGACCTCCATTGTTCGGAAATCAAAATTTACTATATGCCTTTTTCTACAGGGAAAGACTCCAAGAGCCAAAATTCCTCAGGTAGATACAGCCAGCCTGGCATCAGATGCCACAACAAAGGATGGAAGGAAATGGAATCTCAAGGTGGCATCTTGGAATATAAATGGCATACGAGCATGGGTTGAGGTTAGTTTACTCAATGTGTGAATCCTGAGTTGCCGCATTCCGGTAGGCCTACTTAGGGTACTTGAAAATTTATTATCAGTTACCTTTCATTTTACTTATCTTTGTGGAAAATGTGTTCTTAGTGACAGCCTGTTCACCATTCCTAAGAGCTCTTCAGGGAATGGAGATGATGTCCTCCATACCCCACCTCATCCTGTACCGGTATGTCACATGTCCTGTTGCATTGCAATTTATTGCTGATTGCCATGCTTGTATTCTTACATTTCCAGAAAGAGGGTTATGGTTATGTGGATGTTGAACAACCAGATATCATTGGTTTTCAAGAAACCAAGTGCAATGAAGACAAAATTCCAGCAGATTGTAATGTGAAGGGGTACCACTGTTACTGGTCCTCGGCAGAGAAGGAGGGTTATGCGGGCACTGGGCTTCTCTCTAAGGTCAAACCACTGGATGTCAAGTTTGGTATTGGAATTGAGAAACATGATGAGGAAGGGAGAACCATTACAGCTGAATATGAAAAGTTCTATTTTGTTACATGTTGTAAGTATTGTGTGTTCCAGGTATTTTCAGTTCCATTCTGTAGTCATAGATGGCACTGCAGTGCTGGCATCCTCGAATTGCAGTATTGTCTGTCAATCAGGTACAGAGTATGTCACAGACTCCAGCAGTTAATGATACCACTACATGAGCCTGAAATCCCCCATGTTATTTTGGATTCTTACTGCCTCTTCATCATTTTCATTGGTTGTATTATTTTTCCTCATTGGCAGATGTTCCAAACTCAGGACGAGGTTTGCCGAGGTTGAAATACCGAACAGAAGAATGGGATGTTGACTTCAGAAATTATCTCAAGGAACTGGATAAAAAGAAACCTGTGGTGATGTGTGGAGACCTCAATGTTGCGCATGAAGAAATTGGTGAGGATTTCAAAGACCCTTCTTGATTTTTTCACAGTATCTCCCAATTTTGCGAGTACTTCATTACCGGAACCTATGGATGGGTGTCATCTATTAGATTATGAAAGCACAAATGTGGTTTTGTTACTGTCTTGTTCATTTCAGATCTTGCCAATCCAAAGGGTAACAAAAAGACAGCTGGGTTTGTCAAGGAGGAACGTGAGGGGTTCTCTACACTCCTGGAGGAAAATGACTTTGTGGATTCATTCCGCAACCTCTACCCAGATGTTACAGGGGCATACTCCTATTGGACATACATGGGAAATGCACGAGGAAAAAATGTGGGCTGGTCAGTATTGTTGTCTACTGTTGGCTTACTCAGAATTTCATATGTATTGTTGCCCTCTCCATTTTTCATTCAGATGCGTATCACTGGTATGTGAGGAGGGTTCTCCTGTATACTGATACATGTACCAGTAGTGTTATACAATGTATTTCTATTCCAGGCGATTGGACTACTTTGTCATCTCCGAACGGTTGGTGCCTAATCTGTGTGACAGCCTCATCAGGAAGGACGTGATGGGGAGTGACCACTGCCCCATCGTTTGTCTCTTAGCAATGGATGATTAGATTTGAAACTGAGCTGTCGACTGATGTGTGGATGATCAAAGAGGCAGCTGCTGGTGACAGATTTGTGGATCAAAGGTGGCCCAAGCCACAGCTTCGAGGCCAGGCCATATATCGCCTTCCATCTCTTTCTATATACAGGTGCAATATTCTAGGTCATGCTGCATTGAATTGTAATGAGGTGCCACCAAGGAAGGAAGGGTTGGTGTATTATTTCAACATTTCTCATTATTCAGGCTCATCAATTGACCACCCAAAAATGCAATACAATGGACCTCAAATTTGGACATACTGCCACAAAATTGTTGTGCTGAAATGTTGCATTTTGAATAGTGTTGTATACCTTGTACTTGTAGTAGAGTCTAGAATGTCTTTTATAGTACGTCTTCCTCGAAATTTCTTTGAGTGAGATAATCACTGTGGATCAACCAATGAATTATGTTTTATGTTTGCTGAGAGATCTTCCAAAGGCTAGGTTCTAGACCTTTGTTGACATTTGAGAGGTAAAAAAGTGTTGTACTGGTGTTTCTTTGTATACTTGTATATTTTGTATGTGTTTTAATAAAAAACCAATGACCAGGAGTTAAAATATGTGGTTATGTTTTTGTCCTCAGTCATGATATTGATCAAAATTTGTCCTTCGCCTTCTTTTGCCATTTTCCTTTGAACAATTTTTTTTTCATTCATTCCCTCTTCAACAATCACAAATGCAAGCACTCATGAGATGCTGTCAAAGTCCCGCCGCCTGAATTGAGAGAAAATTTTCGTTTTCTGGAAGAAGTCTCCCACCCCTTCAATTCAAGATCACAAAGAGACGCATTTCTTGAACGATGTGCTCGATGGAGACAACAACAAACGTTCCCATTGGTTGGAATCATTGCCGTTACCATTCGGCAGTTCATGATTACGACGATAAGATGACACTATTTCCCATTTTGCCCGGAATCCTTCGGGTGACTGATCGGCAATTCTGAGTGATATGTACGGTGCCAGTTACCACCTTCACTTTGGATTAGAAAGGGGCTCTGTCCTAGACCTTAATTCCTCCAAGCCCAGACCAAGTTGTTTTCAATCCGTTTATAATGAAAAGATGCACACATTACTATACGCCCCACCTCCTGGATGAACAGAGAGGTGGCTTCTATTTTACCCACCACACCAGGTCCTGTTGTACTTTTGCCCACTTCAGTAATCAAGGACAGCTGCTTTTTTCTGAGAATCATCATTACATGTTATTAATGCGCACATGACTAATTACCCTCTTATTCCCTTTTATTCATTTCCCGCCACTGGCCAAGTTTCTCTTTGTTTCAAATTCCCCGCGAACAGTGCGCCACGCCACCTATTAAACAAAGGGTGAACTCCAGCGCGTGTGACGTTGTATTGAGTATCATGGCGCTTTCAGGAAAGGCAGATGTTTTGGTTCATGAAATCTCGATTTTCTCCTCTTCCTAACCGATTTCCTTTTAGTTAACGTGTGTAAGTTTATGAATAAAGTCAAGTGAATCAGGGGCCGGTCCGAATTTAACTCAGTTTATCTTGATGAGTGTCTTATGATGCAATAAAATGTTGGTCCCGAAAATGTAAACAGACAGATTGCAGAAGAAGGGACGATGCACACGCACTCAGCTTGCATGTAGGCCTATGTACATGATCATGTACATGATGATGTGTGTTGTGGGCTTGGTCTAGTCTAATTCCTCCAAGGTCTAGTAGTAGGCCCAATTCATTATTGTAATTGTCTAGAATTTATTGTTGCTTCCAACTGGCAGGTAGGCTTTGCCATTTATTTTACGAACTGTCTACAGGTACGGCAGCCGTACTCATAAACCCATCGGCTAGGGGTACGGCATAGTTTGTGCACATGCGCAGCAACTTGCATTCCCCAATAGTCCTACGCAAAACAATGAACTATGATTTAAAACAATGGCGGCCTCTTTAGGCGCGATTTATCTTCCAGACATCGTTTGGGGAAGGGGGTCAGGATTTGATCAGGGTTTGATTGTGTCAGTATTATTTGTGCAGGATATTATTTACAGCACCTTGATTGTTGGGATGATAGAATTTTCCGCACTATATCAGCTGGCCGGCTGGCTTGTATAGTAGAGCGTGGGGCCATGAATCCGGGGCACCGGGTTCGATCCCTCGCGGTTGCACTTGTTTTACGTATCTGTTTTTCTTTTTTTCTTCTTTTTTTCTTTTTTTTCTCCTTGATCTGCCAATTTCCTTCTTCTTTTTCTCTTTGATCTGCCAATCTCCAGTATAAAAATCATGCTAGTCACTGCCGTAATAGCGGGAGAGTCCCGCTGTCGTATCCCTAGCCCACCTCGGTGAAGATACGGCAGAAAACTGCGCAGGCGCGCAGGGCGGGAATAAAAGAAGAACTTTACGCCGTATTATAATACGGCAGTAAACTGAACATGCGCAGTGTAATAACAAGACTGGCGTATCCCTAGAATTTATATTTTGGTGTACGGCTGCCGTACCTGTAGCCTGGGCCTTTATTTTAATTTAGTTATGCCTCATCGATTAGGCCTCTAGCTACCCTAAGAGAAGAGTTGACTCGCCATGCCCTTTTGGTTGGCCCGTCCTTTCTTGCCTACTAGTTAGTTTATTTAGGGCCTAGGCCTAGTATGGTGGAGGTACCTATTTTCGAGGGGTCATCATACTAGGCCCTACCGCCTAGGCCTACCAAATATTTCGCAAAAAAGAAGTCGGCCATGCATGATAAACAAAGGATGACTGATGCAAAGATCTCGCTCTCCGCAAGTCCACCCCCTCACCAAATATGGGCTTACTGACAATGCACTATTCAGCCTGGCCCTGAGAAAATTTTGGTGGTAGGCTAGGCCTACGTTGTACGGTAAGTAAGAAGAGTTAGTTAGGCCAAGCTAGCTAGGCCCTAGAATGAATTTGCAGTTTGCTGATGATTTTTGGTTGCCAATTTCAGATTTAGGCCACATTTTAAAGAAACAACATGTGGAATAGATTGGCTGGGGCTGTCCAAGGGGGACTAGACAACTTAGTTGCCCAGCAAGAGGAAAGCCATGGGGTAAGTTGCAGAATCTGATTGTGATGCATGTTGGAGATAGTCTTCAGTGGAATGCAACTATTTTGCGAATCAATGAACAGCTGCTTGACACTAAATCGTGCTCATTTTTTTAGGGAGGGCCTCATCAAGATGACCTCAATATCCAGCTTGAGGAGAAGGCAAAATTGGTGCAGCAGTTGCAAGAAATGATTCGTGAAAATGAAACTGCACTTGCAAAAAAACAAAAAGAACTTGAGGTATGTATGTGATTTTGACAAGGTATTATTGCCTCTCATGCATCTAGAATGTATGAATGCAGTCTAGAAGATGAACGGGTTCTGAATTTATTGATGTCTTCCTCTGTTTGTTGTTAGGATTCCAATGCCAAGTTCTCTAAACTGAAGCTTCAGTCAAAAGCAAAGGTTACCAGCCTAACAAACCAACTTGAGGAAATGAAGAAAGGCATGTCTGAGTCAGTTGACAAGGTAGGTCATGAAGTCCTCCCAAGCGTTTATAACATTTCCTGTAGAACTGAGCAGAGTTCTTCCATTCTGAGTGAATTACGTTCATTGTCCTGTCCTGCTTTTGCTGTGTTGAGCTCTATTTTTATCTTCACTTGGCTTATTGTCACTTGAATTACAGTGTTCTGAAGCTTCTGATGAGAGCACATCTTCGGAGCAAGGCAGCCGTGGCAGGCTGATTGTAATGAAGAAAAAACTAGAGGAGAAAGAACAGCAGATTAAGGCCAAAGAAGCTGAACTAAACAAGAAGAATAAGATCATCTTGGAGAGGGATGATGCTGTCAAAGTTCTTCAAGAACAGCTTGATGACTTGAGAAAACCTGCAGACACAAGTGAAGAGAAAAGTCCTGATGGGGAGAAAACAGTGGGTGTTTGATTTTAGCTTGGCATTTCGTGATTATATTGTGTTTGAATCATTGGACACTTATGTTTAGTCTGTTATTTCTACAAAGACGGAAATTGTTCTTGACTGAATATTGTGTTTGTTTGTTTCAGTCTGAGGAAATGTATGCTCAAATGGTCTACAAAGATCGAAAGATCATGGAGTTGAATGAGAAAATCTTAGACAATGAGAAGATTATCCTGGATCTCCAAGAGCATATCAGTGAGAAGGATCAAGTCCTGAAAGGAAGAGATCAGGCCATCGCTGTAAGTTTGTGTCTTTGTAGTGAATTTTCACAGATTTGCAAAAGAATATCTACATGTATGACCTAGAGAGTGACCTGAGGGTGTGCCTTTGTATTTTGAAGGACTGCAAGCACTGGAGGTTTAATTATTTTGTGGGTCACTTACGAATATTCACCAGAACCTTTTCTCATAGTTTCAGACAATAACCTCCATGTATTCATGACATTACTTTCTTTTTTTCAGCTGATTCAGAAATCCTCATCAGAGAAAGGTGAATCAATTGAACTTTTGAATACCTCCCTGGAAAATGTTAAAGAAAGAATGAAAGGATATCAAGATGAAATTGACCAACTCCAACATCGCCTTTCCGAAAAAACAGACCAAGCTGAAAAGGATTTGAACAATTTCGATTTAAAACTTCGTGAAACCCAACGTTATTTCGAAGAAATCCTTGAAGAGAAAAGCAAAGAGATGAATAGTTTGAAACATCTGATTCGTGATAAGGATACTGAGATCCTCGCTCGAGACGAGGATATACGAGCATTGATTCACCGCCATGAGAACGAAGTGAAAAAATTGACGGCAAAAGGTGAAGTGGATATTCAGGACCAGGTGCTAAAAATGATGGAGCAGAAATTACGTGACACCAATGACATATTGGCTGGGAAGGTCAAGGTGATAGAAATGCTGCAAGCAGAAATAGGCCAGAAGGAGAAACAGTTATTGGAGCAAGGTACTGTAATAAAAACTACTAATGAAAAGCTTCACAGATTACAAGAGGAACTAAAAATACTTCAAGAGGAAAGTAGCAGTAGGCCAAATCACAAAGAACTTGAAGCTTTGCGAGAGAAAAATGCTGCAACTCAGCAGAAAATGATGAAGATGAAAGCTGCCAACACCACCAAAGTGAAAGCCTTGCAGAAAGAATTGGATCAGCTGAAAAAGGTTGGTACACCTCTTCATTTGATGTTTCTGTTACGTTACCAGTACCATACTAGTGTCAGTGCTTTTGATGTCACTGATCCAAGCTTGGACTTGGAGGATCCCAGACTCAGTGTTTGTGTGCACATGCGTGTGGTACTTATTCTGGGGATCTTAAGAAAACAAAGCAATTACGATAGTAATGTGAATGTAGTCATTGTTTTTCTGGTAATTCCCTGGTCGAATTTCCATCCTGCCAGTATCAGCATGATCAGGTTATGATAAAAATGCTGATTCGAAAAAAGTTTGCTGTCAGACTCATGCAAATACAAGAGAACAAAACCTTGAATACACTACAGGTGGGGAAACTTTTGTTACGATGTAGTGTTTCCATTCCTTTGTCTTTGTCCTTCAATGAGTGAGTGCGAGTACAATGAGTGTGGTGTCTGGCTCAGATGGTGTTGTGTTTACCAAGTGGAACAGGCATGACAGGGAGCAGATTGAATGACACAATGCATGGTGCCTAATTTGGTAAATTGAAGTAGGATGACAACGCCCTACAGGTTGACATGGTTCATGGCTCTCAGACAAATCAGTTATCAGCTCTAATCAGTTGTCAGCTCTAATTTGGCAATTGTGTCATATGGTTGATCCTGGATAAACCTATCTTCTGTATGGAAATCCATTGTCTAAATCCCAGTGTTTTATCTATGTCTATACCTGGGAGATAATCTCTGAAAGAAGTAATTAACTCACCTTAGATTTTGTTCTGTTTGCTTGTGTACAAATCTCTATTGTTCTTTGTGTGTAATTTCCAGGCCAATTCTGCTGGTAGTGATGTTGAAGCCCTCCGAAATCAAATCGCTGAATTGGAAGAAGAAAAGGGAAATTTGCAGCTAAGAATCTTGGAGCTTGAGGAATCTTCCAATCACAAAGGTAATTTGAAGAACCAAGGGAGGCATGAGTCCAACTTAATCTTTGAGTGTAGAAACATGACAAACCCTCTCTAAATTGTCAAATATGGTCGTGGCAGCAAAAATTTGAAAGATAAATCACAATTTTCTTTCCTAGGTGCTCTTGAGTCCGGACTGAAGGAGGTTGGGGCCCATCGTGATGAGCTACAGGAGAAAATGATTGAGCTTCAGGAAGAGCTCTCCACGATGATGGGTGAAAGGGATCACTATCAGGAACAGGTCAATGTGCTTCAGTTTCAGATGGAAGAGGTCAGTACCAGGCAGTGCTATTCATATAGTGCCCTCTAGTGGTAAAAGGCAGCAGCTCCACTTGTGATCAGTAGGGAACAGTTTGATCTCTAGTTGTGATAATGCCTTTTATCTCTCGAGGGCAGGATGCTCCTTTAGATGTTATTTGTTCTATAAATTCACATAAAGTTGATGTTCTAGTGGCTTTAGCAAGACCTGTGTTGCCATTCAATGATTTGTGCACTTCTCATTATTATGTTTCTTTATGTAATTCCCTGCACAGCTGTTCACACTCAGAACATGCACTGGCTTCATTATGGCCTGTAGAGTTGAAACTAAATGAGTGGCCATTGCCACCTCTGCATTGGTATGGGAAATGTGGAGCTTGAGTCCAAGAGGCACACAGATANAAATCAATTGTATGGTTATATACTATATCTGTACCAAATTTGGTGCTTTCCTGAAAAAGTGAACGATCATTCGACTTATCCGCCTAACTATGACAACGGTAAAAGAATACTGAATCTAAAGAAGGATGCTGCTGTCACTGGCAGACGGGGCAATTTGGAAAACACAGATGTGCTGTTGGAGTAACTATTATGAAGATTTTGAATGTTGCAGGTTTCCAACAACACGTTTATTTTAAGATCTGACAAAACTTATCAAACCAAGCTGAAGCAACAATCAATTGGACATCAGGACCGGTATTCATAAAACTTCTTAACTTAAGACCACTTAAACCAGAAGTGCACCGCTAAGCCAGGTAGGGTGCTTATCTTGAGATTCATAAACCTACTTAAGTACCCTGCCTAGCTCAGTGCCCCGCACAAGTCGTTGCTACGGGCCTATGTCATATTTCATGGTCAGGATGTTCATTTTTTGCGGTTTGGCGAACGTCCAAGTGGTTGACTCACAATACTGCAGTCAGTGTCAATGCCGTGTTATGTAATTTTGCTATAAATAGTTGTATTGCCGTCAAGGAGGAATAGTTTGAGGTTCGAGGTCGTTGCGAATAACATCAACGACATCCAATAATATCTGTCCATCGACCCGATATCGTTGATAAAGTTCAAGATCAAGAAGTGCACTTTTTTGCAAAAAAAACGCGTTCGCGACGCATTGGGTCATCATACTAAAATTTGACAAGAGTTTGTTTGTTTGTTTGTTTGTTTGTTCGCGATTTTCTCCGAGACTAATGAACGGATCGCCGCCAAACTTGGTATGCAAGTGCAGACGGGCCTGGGGAGTGTCCTTACGAAGCCCGAATTTTGATATCACTTATAGTTTTCGAGATATTAAGATATTAACGAAAATAACAATGCTGTTCAGGCCTTTTGACGTCATGACGTCACCGAGATTGCCGTCGCATCATCCGTGACGTCGGCAACGTCATGTGCGGCGGAATGACGTCATTACGCCACTCGAACGGGGATGACGTCATTAGGGAGGTTCAGATTACGTTCTGAGTCTCGATTCCCACTCCAGAGGATTCCTTTTTGGGAACTACGTCATCAAATACAACAGGTTTTCCAAAGGAGAACGAGCAGAACCCGCCTGGGTGGTAAATTCATCTCCGACTCATGGACTTGAAAAATCCTAACATTTGGCCCCTCGGAGTCGGACGGGAGTGGGAGTCGGACCAGATCTTAACCTCACTAATTACCTCCACCAAGCGCTCCTAATGACGCATGAATTTAGCAGTTCCGCCACTAAACGGGTATTGCCTAGTATGAATAAAGACTAGTAAATGCTTTTACTTGAAATTTGCAATACGAATGCACTAGGCAATGCTGTACAAATCTGAAGTAAAAGCATTTGCTAGTCTTTATTCATATGACCTATTGCCCGCCTCCTTTCAATCTCAAACTGTGAGGCTAACATTAGAGTGGCCATCTCCTTCGATTAAATTGCCAAAACTGAATGATTCAAAGCAAATAAGCCAATCTACCTAAAGATAAGACTGCCTCGGAGGTGTCTCAAATCTAAGAGACAATTTGAGTGGTCTACTTGACTTAAGTGTCATATTGAATCCCACTTGTTCGGTGCACCAAAGTTAAGGAGGGGTTTGTTCGCTCAGCTTTGACTTAAGTAGCTTTATGAATACCAGGCCAGACCCCGTAATCATAAAACTACTTAAGTCTAAGAATGACACTTATCCTTTGTTCAACAGAAAAGATAAGTATTACACTTAGACTTAAGTAGTTTTATGAATACGGGGCCAGGGATCGGGGATAGAAAGAGGATTGCCATTCCTTCATCACATTCATGTAAGAGAGTTCAACTTTGGAATTCACAGCAGAAATGTACAATGAAAATGTCACATAATCCAACCAACTTACCAATCTGCTGTTTGCGTTTACTGTAACACAAATCCTCGTTGAGATTCCTTTCTGGGCAAGGTCCACGGTGGTGCCAAGAAATGGTGATTGTCAGTATCTCTCGTCTCATCAATAACATGAACGTTTGCTGGATACTGAAATGAACTGTTCTCACAGAACTTCTTCAGGGCTGTGTAAGGGTTTACTGCGCAAATCTGCTGGAGTGTTCTTGTGGCAGTTACGTTGATTGACGTAGGCAAGAAAACAAAAGGCCAAACTCCAGGCATGGCCAATCTGCCTGTTTGGCAGATCACGATCTTCTCTTGCATTGAATTAGATTGTATTGCTGTCCGGAGTTGTGGAAGATTATTTGGAATACGCAAAGTTACAAATGGTTTCGGCAATGCCCAGAGACCTGCAAAAATGGGCAAGAGTGATTTCTTGTCACATCCGACCTTGAAAAATCATGATGGCAGTACCGGCATCTGCGACTGCCGTAATCAATTCGTTGTGGATGCGTGACACAAACAATGTGCCGGCGATAAGCTGAAGGCTGAAAGAAAACTCCACAAACCTCGCACAGAACATGGGCTTCCATTTCCTGCTCTGCATATAGCACAAGACTAAGGCCTACAGATTGGAGCTACGGCCAGACAGGGCAACAGAGTGTTTGGTCAGTTAGGTTCATTTCAACTCACACGATGTTAAATTCAATTCAGTTCCTCTCATCCGAAAAGACTTGTCACCATTACAATAAAGAACCAACTATTGACTGAGTGAGTGGGCAAACAACGCTTATGTCATCAAGAAGATGACTTCATGTTGCATAATCTCAATCCTGTCTTGTGTATTCCATGCAGCATGTGCCTTCGTAATGTTCATAACTGACTATATTGTTACAAGCTCAATAAGACACAGTTCTTTCCACATTGTGTTAAACATTATTGACCGAAAAAGCTTGGTTGTGAACCACAGGTCCACTTCTTCCTTCGTACAGAATGGGCCTGTGGTGACCGTATGGTTGGCAGCAAGATATGGCTACAGCGGAATAAAAACCTTGGAATACTTTAAAAATACATGGAAGTCAAATGATGAACTTATGGAAGGCTACTGCAAGGAAAGTTGTATCGAGAAAGTGCTTCATTGCCCAGTGTTGAAAGAAGGGAGTGCATAATGCTGGATGGGAGGTTCAAGGTAGGAAAATAAATGACATCAAATGATAACTCAAGAAAGACTTGATCATAGTAGCTTTATTTTCAAGCATGGTTTGCTGGCTGTAACAGTGTTACGGAATACCCTTCTGATTTGGTGTTGTTGAATGAAGACTAGCACATGTTTTTACTTCAGATTTGTACAGCACTGCCTCAGGCATTTGTATTGCAAAATCCAAGTAAAAGCATTTACTCATATTTATTCATATGACCCAAGATATCATTGTATCTTGGACATTATCTTTCAATACTGTCGGAAAACAGTTTTGAAACGCACTATGAGAAAGCAGCCATGAATGAATGATTCCAGGTTCAACCTAACTTGCTCACACAACTCTGTGTTGAAGGCCTAATATAACATTGAGGCTGTGTGGAAAACACAATGATGTTCACCCTGAATAAACCTCCTGCACATGTTATGCTGTAATGTGCTGTAATTCATAAGGCGACATGGTTTTGGTTAACCACATTTCACATTTCAACCTAGATGATTCATGTGTAGTGTGCATTTTCTGCCATTGTCTGCTGTCAATGTTCAGTTCCAATTGAGTCATTCTGGGTGACATCATTGGTTCCCAGGGCCTGTGGTCTATTTCACATTGGCTTGAATGGCTTTGCAAAAGCTTGCTCAACGGGCTTGTAAACTATAACACTAAAATGCCATTTTTTGTAGGAAATAATTAAAATAATTAACAGATATCACACTACCTTGTTAGCATTCTATGCAACATAGGTCCATGAGAAGTTATGGGGTGGAAAAATGACTATTCTTTGTGTTTCTAGGCCTGTGAAATCATTCATAACAAAGCATCATCTGTGCAAGTTTCAAGCAAATCGCACCAGTAGTTTAAGAGTTATGCCGAACTTGTAACAACCCTTCATTTCTGCCCAGCCCCTTTAAAGAAAACCTACTTTCACAGGCTGCTACTGAATGCCAAGATCATGTGCCGGAAAGAGTGGAAAATAGATCTCATGAAATGCCTTTTACACAGAGCCTACGGCACTTATAGTTCATGGAATTTATTCTCAAATAAGGTATCTTACCTACAGGAACTCTTTGCCCAAGATGGATAGTACTCTAATCACATGTTTCAATCCTGTGTTAAAGACTTCCTTTTGCGAAAACTTCAGAAAGAAACGATTATGCCACCCAAAGTAGATTCAGTTGAAACATTTTTCTCGGTTCCCTGCATTGGTCAGCTCTCACTAATTTTTGCGAAAAAGATCCACCAAATCTTCACACGATATTTCTGCATTAGTGTCCAAGTTGTATTTACAACATTATAAGTAAGGAATTACTTTTCCCTGAAGAGTCGTACCCCCTTCAGTCTGAGAGCCAATGTCATTTACAAGTTCACTTGCCAGCATCACGCTGGCATTACTTACATTGGTACGACTAAGAGACATTTGGCCCTCAGGATGAAGGAGCACTACGGTAATTCCGCCCAATCACCCTCTGCAATCAGACAACACGGTTTCTCCACATGTCAATCTCATCCCTCTTCCCATTGTTTCTCCACCATTGATTCTGTTCGATCGGATTTTGATGGCTTAATAAAGAAGGCATTCACGTTATGTCCAAGAAACCTGTCCTTAACAAACAATACGTAATTCAATAGTGGTTATGTTTACCCGGTGCGATTATAGGGGTTCATCCCCTATTCGCCTTATCTCGCATTTTCCCATTTCGCCTTAAAAAGTAAACATTTCGCCTTTTCCTGATTCGCCTTCTCTCATTTCACCTTCTCCTACTTCGCCTTGTCTCATTTTACCTTCGTCTATTTGCCTTTTCCTACATCGCCTTTTCCTATCGATCGCCAATACTTTTGTTCTAAGTCGCAGTCTATTGAATGAATGAAAGTAGGATGGAACGTTTCAATAAGACATCTTTGGAGCCAAAGATTATTGGAGATAGTCAATTATTCCATTACGCAATAGCCCAGCAAGTCAGGGGTCAAGGTCACGGTCAAACAATCAATATAAGACAATCAGATCGTACTTTTGACTCTAAACGTGATAGTAAGGCTGGGTTTACATAGAGCGTGTCGATACACGGAAGACACGCTACGGTACGCGTAGATATTACGACACGCCAACACCGCGGTTTACATAGGCCTTCATCATGTGTCTATCATTTGACACGATGCCTCGAATTTTGGCATTATTTTCATTAGGTATCATGCATTTCGTGATGCAAATAAGAAAAGATGTGATATTTGATGAGGAAACATCCTAAAATGCCCATCTCCGTACTTCGAAACAACGCAAGATCTTCCAACGAAGTCGGCACACGCCTGAAAGAACGAGCATGCTCGTTCTCTTCAAAACGTGTATATACTCCACTCTCTACCTAACCCCACGCGTATAGACCAATGTAAACGGCAGACTGGAAAATCCATTGTCAGTTCATCAACACACGCGTATGTCAACGTACCGTGTCGAATAATCGTGTTTCGTGTGGCTCTATGTAAACCCAGCCTAACGTTCACGGACAGGTCTAAAAACCGTTTTACCGAACATTCGTCAATATGACATTCCTGTGTCATTTCTGTATATAATTATACATCCAGCAGACTTCTTACCTTTGTTTTACAGACCAAGAGGAAACGCAGCATTTTTAAAATCATACAAATTTGGGATGGTCCTTTCATTTAATGATGACACAGCAAAGGCCACCATTCCGTATAAAGATCTATTCAAATTCAAAAAATTCAGCTTGGTATTTTATGGCAGGATTGATAAGTTTGAGAGATTGCATTTCTTTTTCCAGTATAGAACAGAAGAGGACATTATAACTCTCACTTACCAAGACACCGATATTGGCGTTTCAACAGGGCGTAATCTACATCATTTGGAATTTCATTTCCAGCCATTGAAAGATGAAGGATGGCAATTGTATGTGCTTACATTCCACAACTGCACACGCATAATTCCGTATATAGATGGGGAAGAAGGGAAACTTTTAGAACAAAGATATTTAAAACTGCCTGGCAGGACCAATAGTGGTCAGACAGAGGTCATTGAACTAGCAACACACTGGCTTCAGCCAAGCAGAGGACTCATCGGAAAGATGGCCAAGTTCGAGATATACCCATTCTCTTAATCTGCTGCTGAGGTCCAGGAGATGTACCAAAGAGGTATATTTTAACTCTGTTACGTTGAATCTGATTAGTTGATTGTGTCCTACTACTTTAAATGTACGACCCAGAAACATTCTTCGAGGCCGTAGATGAAAAGTGCTGTATGGCGAAGCAAGACCCCACCGCATAGCGGTCTTCAAGCGACAGATTAGACAACTTATGAACGAACTTTGAACACGACGATCTTAAAACATCCTGAGAAATCTAGGTTCAGCACTGGCTTCCTTCTTCACCGCACACAAACCCCTGACGTGCCTGAGGACAGTTGCTGGAATCACTGGAGTATGCCCTTACAGCAAATACAATCACCCACCGCCTCATCGCAAGTTGACCGGTTACACATGTTTTTAGAACAAAACGGACCTAGCAACTGAAGCTGAATGGGTGAATGTCGTCCAGTCCTGATCCTTCACGCTAATTCCTAGCCCACGCCCCTAACCCTAACCCCAACCCTGACCCTTAACCCTTGTCACTGACCCCTACCCTAATCCTAAACCTAGTCCTGACCCTAACCGTCACCGCTAACCATGCTAACTCGCTAACCTGGGTACACTAGTTTAGACGACAATAACCCCTTCAGCGCACTGAACATGAAGTAAAGTCCAGCGATGGATTCTGAAAACGATATACTTTATGTGCGATACATGTAGGCTACGCTGAACTCAACTTAGGTTGAAATGTCCAGTGGCCACGGCTGTTAGAAGTCAATGCATATAGTGGAAAAGGTCCGGAACGAAATTTGATTGGTTGGAGCCCTAATTTGGAATATAATAGGAATTCCCTTAAAAATTAAGCCATGCACGTCGACATGGTCGAGGCCTACAAAAGGAAACCACAGTAACGAGACGCATGCACGCACAATACAACTATTGGTTCCTACCAAATATGGCAAACAATGGTTTGAATACAAAGAAGTTAACATAGATATTTTGGGCGAAAGGATTTTGTAAAATCTCCGACAGCGACCGGCTGAACGACAATGTTTATATGCAGCGGGAATTCCCTTCTTCATGATAACGTTATTATTTTTCCGCGATCTTATTCCAAGATTCAAGGAATTGCATCGACTCTCATGCGACTAGCATGCGTCAGCTAAAATGCCGGAATTTTGTGCCAAAGGTTGCGTTTTTCTCAGCTGAGTATTATAAAAATCAAGATAATGTCAACGTCTTGCAATAGATAAACATATTTAGAACAATTTGAGCATATTGGTAATCTAAAGTTCGATCTGACGACTTCAAAAAATGCATTTGAAGGTGTGATAAATTCACAGTAGAGGCCTCCTGCGCATGTCCAGATTGACTACTTCCGGTCTTCAATAATATTCTATTGGCTCTGCTGTGGAGGTAGGCGTCGACTGAGCCGATTTAGCTACGTCACCGTACTATTTTTAGGAGGGCTTTCTCCATGTTGTGGCCGTTCTCCGAAAGGTGACGCCTCTACAGCAAATTCCCTTCCTAACAGTCGTGTGGCCGGTTTCATAAAGTGACTTTGAGCTAATGGTACCTTTAACCAAATGGAAAATGCACTGAATTAAAAGGCACAATTAGCTTAAAGTCACTTTATGAAACATGCCCCTAGTCAGCAGCTTGGCTGTGAAACACAGCAGATTATGTGGAGCATTATATCCGCGTAACTGATCTACTGTTAGGTTGGGTTGGAGAAGTTGAGACCGTCTTGTCGGCGACGCTACGATACAGTGTAGGTCTATTTATGTCATCTTAGGGCGACTCAGAATGGGGTTCGTTGATTGGGCGCATTTCTTTCTGCGCTACATACTCCGCCAGAATCGACCGATGTCCTTATGGGTTACTGTGCGGTGACGGATCGGAGGGAGCGAGCGCTAAACACCCATATGTTCTCAGGATGATGTAATATGGGACTCGTTTTAATGGCCTGCCTTGCTTGACTACATGATTGTTTAGGAGTGATGGCTGAACAGGTGTGTGGCATCTGGATTGCCAGCATTTCATTCATTGTCAAGTTAATACATCACATCTCATTGAGAAACTTGGCAGGTATAATTATTGTTCAGGTACAGTGAAATGTATGATTCTGCACCGACGGTCATGTCGAGTTGGTGTGAACCTGAAGTGAACGGTGCTGTGTAGTTGGGTTGGCACCTGGGATTCGGATCTATTGCCCCATCAACATCATTAGGTAACTATTACCACTGACTTGTGCATTTCCAAGCTTGACACTTTGCCCATGTTGAAGGTGGGGTGAATCATACTATAAAGAAGGTCCTTGTCGAAGTCCTCATTGTTCCTAAAACCCTTCTCTCGCTTTTAATTGTACAGTAGGGTGGCTTTCCATTGGAGCGTTTCCGCGTGCGAGTTACACGCGCGGAGGCAAGCGAGACGCGTGCGAGCTGGTACTGGTACTTCTGTCGTGTTCCCCTGACAATCTGTGGCTGTGCAAATACTTTCAACATGGCTCAAATAGCATGTGCATTCAGTGCGCGAGTTGAAAAAAAGTCGATTCGAGATTGACTTTTTTTCTGCGCGTGGGCCTGTCGCTCGCGAGGAAAAAAGTCGGTCCCCTCGCGCTTGTCTAGCGATTGCCGAAACTCCAAAATGAAAATGAATTGGATCGACTTTTCGGCACAGAATTCCGCGCACGGGAACGCTCCAATGGAAAGCCACCCTAGGCCCCACACACCAAAACCGCGCCACAGGCCACGACGGCGAAAAACGACGCGCGTTAACCGCCGGGAAAATAAGGCTAGGGATACACTGAACGCGATTTACCCATCGCGCGCGTTGTTTCTTTGTTATTTCATGCCGCAATGCCTCCGAAACAAAGAGATTCGTGCGAAAATCGCGCGCGATGGGGTAAATCGCGTTCAGTGTATCCCTAGGCTAAGTTCAATGGATTTTCAATAAATGGGTCACACCAAAGACGTGCGGCAAAAAATGACGCGCGCTCGCCGCCGCGTCGCCGCCCGAAATAACTTTTGTAGTTATACAGTGTGCTTGCCCCGAAAAATGCACACCTCCCGCAGCGTTTCACGCGGAAGGTGTGGCCCCTGTATGTGGGCGGAAACCGCGGCGTTTTCCGTGGCGTTCAACGCGCGTTTTCCGGGTGCAAGGACCTTTAGGCTGCTTTTCCACGAGACGTTTGCGGGCGCGGAATAGGAGGCGGGCGCGGATGCGGGTGAAACAGCTCAAGGGAAATGCGTTGGATCGATCTTTTCTACCCGCGTCCGCCTCCTATTCCGCGCCCGCAAACGTCTCGTGGAAAAGCAGCCTTAGACCGTGTTTCCACGAGGCGTTTGCGGGCGCGGATTAGGAGGCAGTTTTTCCCTTTAGCTACTTCATTCGCATCCGCGCCCAACTCCTAATCCGCGCCCGCAAACGCCTCGTGGAAACACGGTCATAGGGCGGTTTTCCATTGGAGCGTTTCCATGCGCGGAAACGCTCGAAAGCATTGTTTTTCTCCGCGCCGAGACCAACGATACGGAAACAAAAAAATGCGTTCGAGCGTTTCTGCGCACGGAAACGCTCCAATGGAAAGCCGCCCTCTGCACGGAAACGCTCCGCGCACGGAAACGCTGGGGTCGTCCCTATGTGTCCCAGGTTCTATGCGTCCCGGGTCCTTTGCGTCCCGGGTTCTATGCGTCCCTAAAGACAGTTATTTTTATAGAGGGTTCTATGTGTCCCTAAAGGAGTTATTTGTATGCAGGGTTCTATGTGTCTCGGGTTCTATGTGTCCCCGGCTCCATGTGTCTGCCTCAGTTATGATTAGCCTTATGATCGCCATTTTATTCTCAAGTGGAGTCGACAAACTCATATTTTAATCATCATGGATAAAAAAAATAAAATAGCTAAAATAAAATAATCAGCGTCAGCATAAAAAGAGTCTAGAGCACAAAGGGCACATGTCCATTTTTTGCACTATTCCTTGTGATATATCAGCAGAAAGCCTGAAGAGCCCTCTATTGCCTTGACGTGGAATTATCCCTATAGTAGCATTCCTAAGAGCAGAAAATAAGTTTTAAAAAAATTTAGGGCACAAAGGGCACAAGTCAGCACCATCGTCAAAAGGGCCGCCAACCTTTTATCTACGCCACTATTCAATGGTATTTGATGTTTTTGATCTTCTGGGATCCACGAACTGCTGTTCTCTCATTCAAATGTCGTATTTATGTTAATATTCAGGCTGTAATTTGAAATCAAAAATCATTTTGTGCACAAAGGGCAGAACGCACATGAAATCTTTTGATCCACTTTTCTCAAAAGTTAAAAAATGGACATATGTGCTTTGTCCTCTAATAAGCTCTTCATAAGTGAACAATATTTGTGAGCATTAGGGGGCTTCCAAATTTCCACATTTAATGATGTTTCCACCGTTATAATATGTATCAAAATTCATACTAATTTTGTCCATTGACTCTTTACCAGGTTTTTTTCTTCAGCACTGTATCTCCGGCATTTTGGAAAATTAATTAATTTTACAAAAAAAAACACGTCGTATTATATTGTTGGTATGTAGCCTATTGAACATGAGTAATTTGTGGGTAGACGGGCCGTGAAACTTTTGCTTTCCATCGTAGAAGTTCTACAAATTAATACTTGAGAATAAAATGGCGACAAGGCCAATCATAACTGAGACAGACACATGGTAACGGGGACACATAGAACCCAGGACACATAGAACCCTGCATAAAAATAACTGCTTTAGGGACGCATAGAACCCGGGACACAAAGAACCCGGGACGCATAGAACCCGGGACGCAAAGAACCCGGGACGCATAGAACCCGGGACGCAAAGAACCTGGGGCACATAGATCCCGGGACACATAGGTACGCTCCCGAAACGCTCCAATGGACGGCCGCCCTTAGGCCTGCTTTCCATTGGAGCGTTTTCGTGCGCGGAATTCTGTTCCGAAAAGTCGACCCAATTCATTTTCACTTAGCCGTTTCCATGACCGCGTTTCGGGAATCGCGAGACAAGCGCGAGAGGATCGACTTTCTTTCCTCGGGAGCGAGAGGCCCGCGCGCGGAGAAAAAAGTCAATCTCAAATCGCCTTTTTTTGCTCGCACCTGCCTGCTTTCTATTGGAGCGTTTCCGCGTGCGGAATTCTGCGCGGAAAAGTCGATCCAATCCATTTTCATTGGCTGTTTCCATGAAAGCGTTTTGGCAATCGCGAGATCAGGACGAGGGGATCGACTTTGCTTTCTCGCGAGCGAGAGGCCCGCGCGCGGGAAAAAAAATCGATGTCGAATCGACTTTTTTTCCAACTGGATCATGGGGTCGTATGAATAAAGAGTAGCAAATGCTTTTACTTGAATTTTGCAGTACAAATTTATTAGGCAATGCTGTACATGAAGTAAAAGCATTTGCTCGTCTTTATTCATATGACCCATGGTTTCTGAGCCATGTTGAAAGTATGTACGCGGCCGCAGATCGTCAGGGGAACACGACAGCAGTACCAATTCGGCGCCAACCACCCTGTGTCGCAACCCTGTGTCGAAACTCGCAGGCGTCTCGCTTTCCTCCGCGCTTGTAAATCGCGCGCGGAATCGCTCCAATGGAAAGCAGGCCTTAGGCTAGGGATACACTGAACGCGATTTACCCATCGCGCGCGATTTTCGCACGAATTTCTTTTGTTTCGGAGGCATTGCGGCATGAAATAACAAAGAAACAACGCGCGCGATGGGTAAATCGCGTTCAGTGTATCCCTAGCCTTAGGCTTCGTCGACGGGCACGCGTGAGGCTGCTTTTCCACGAGGCGTTTGCGGGCGCCGAATTGGTACTGCTATCGCGTACATACCGGTCTTTNTCAAAAATCAAAACGCGCAGCCTGTTTTCCATTGGAGCGTTTCAGCGCGCGAGTTACACGCGCGGAGGCAAGCGAGACGCGTACGAGTTTTGTGACCTTTTCCATTCACGCGTTACGACACAGGGTGGTTGGCGCCGAATTGGTACTGCTGTCGTGTTCCCCTGACGATCTGCGGCCGCGTACATACTTTCAACATGGCTCAGAAACCATGAGTCATATGAATAAAGACGAGCAAATGCTTTTACTTCATGTACAGCATAGCCTAATAAATTAGTACTGCAAAAATTCAAGTAAAAGCATTTGCTGCTCTTTATTCATATGACCCCATGTTCCATGTTCGGGCCTCTCACTCGCGAGAAAGCAAATTTGATCCCCTCGTGCTGATCTCGCGATTGCCAAAACGCTTTCATGGAAACAGCCAATGAAAATGGATTGGATCGACTTTTCCGCACAGAATTCCGCACGCGGAAACGCTCCAATGGAAAGCAGGCAGGTGCGAGCAAAAAAAAGGCGATTGGAGATTGACTTTTTTCTTCGCGCGCGGGCCACCCGAGGAAAGAAAGTCGATCCTTTCGCGCTTGTCTCGCGATTCCCGAAACGCGGTCATGGAAACGGCCAAGTGAAAATGAATTGGGCCGACTTTTCGGCACAGAATCCCGCGCACGAAAACGCTCCAATGGAAAGCAGCCCTTAGGCTAGGGATACACTGAACGCGATTTACCCATCGCGCGCGATTTTCGCACGAATCTCTTTTGTTTCGGAGGCATTGCAGCATGAAATAACAAAGAAACAACGCGCGCGATGGGTAAATCGCGTTCAGTGTATCCCTAGCCTTAGTGCGTATAGCGTAAAAATACTTCTAGCTTGAGTCAATGAGCTGTTCAGACGACTGGCGTCAAGGGTCGTGGCTGCATACTGACGTCACTCGCGTTCATGTTTGTCGTTCGCATTCAGGATCTTAACTTCTCTCTAATATCATCACAACGTGCTTGTAGTTGAAGCACAGAGGTCAGTGACAAGGTTGGTCATTTCTGTCAATTTTCATTCCGATGATTCAAGTCTCTGACAGAATGCCATTACGTTTTACGAAGTGGTTATAGACACGGAAAATCCGTGGCCGCAAGACCGGAATCGCTCTTCCGTACACGGATCACAAGGATTAGTTCTGAAATTTGCCACCAGGGGCTAATGTATCAGAAGTATTTTCGCGGGCCACGAAATTCAATGATTGTTTACATTTTGTTTGTTTTGTCTTTCTTTGTCTGATGTGGCATGCCCCTCAAGGCCTACTAAACCCTTTTGATACCGCGGGCAGGCCTATTCAATAGGCCTATGTATAGGATTAAAAAATAAGACCCAGCCTACGCTAACCATGCTAACGGCACTGACTGCCAGCTGCCTCGGTAGCTCAGTCGGCTAGAGCGTTTGTCTAGTAATCCAAAGGTCCCTGGTGCGAATCTCCGCTTGGACGAGCCTTTTTTTCGCCCGTTCTTCTCTCTCGTGTTTTCCTTTTTACCGAAAATAGGCCTACTCAAAGCCCGAAATTCCTGAACTTTAGGGTCGGGAAATGCCCTCGAGGCGAACTTTTTTCCCGACCCTAAAGTTCTGGAATTTCGGGCTTTGAGTAGGCCTATTTTTGGCAGGGGTTATAGACACGGATCCGTTTCTCTAATACGATTATGGCGCTTGGAGACTGCGTGTCGACCGTCGCGGCAACTTGCTTGGCCTGAAGTTACGTCGAAAGCTCGTCTGGGGGAGGAACGTGCGTCAGTCACCGTCGGCGTTCACTTTTCCGCCGGCGGGGGCGGATCCGTGTCTCCAAGGACGATTCTCACCTTGGTGACACGGATCCGTGTCTCCAAGAGCGATAATCAACTTGGAGGCACGGATCCGTGTCTATAACCCGGCCGTTCGGAAAACGGGTCATCCGTGTCTCCAAGCGCCATAATCATATTGGAGAAACGGATCAGTGTCTATAACCACTGCCTACTTTCTAACCCTTTCTCATTATGAGCCTTGCGGAACAGAAGTAACCATGTCAACTACCATAGCAATGTCCTAACGGAAAGGCGACCTGATCGGGAAACAATATATATTTTCGGACTCGAATTCTTTTTCAGCTGGATCGGTTTTCTACAGAACCAGTCAGGAGACGAATTTAACTTTTCACCATTACATTAGGTTTCAAGACGCCCGGTCAGCAATGGAATGTATGAAATTATGTACAACTCATCAGCCACGTTGCAGGGATGTCCTCTATTTTGTCTGCACCAACGTTTGTGAATGCTTTGGTAGAAAATCACTGGCTGCTCCAATAAATAAAACATGGAGGACATACACACCACCTTTTCCAGCATACAGATCGGCCACTTACGAAGAATATACGTAACTGTATTCTCAATACATGTGTATGTAATAGAGTTGTTATCTATTCATGACTGTCAGGGGCCTAGTACTGTCAGAAAAAGGTTACATCACCCCTTATGTAATAATGCCCCCTTTTTATACAAGCCCTAAAACCACGTCAATCATGGGTATTGTATGATTGTATGATGTCTGTTTCAATAGAATTCAATACCTTATGAATCGATGTTCCTTATGATCATACACAGACTATTTGGGGTTATGCCCTCTGGCCTTTGCCTCTTTGCGGTCGGATGGAACACTTCTACGCATTGCTTACGAATGGAATTATCACAGCTGCACTACTTTTCGAGAAGAGGATTTGGAACATTTACAATGCACTGTACCCCCTTTTAGGGTCAATTATTACATGGTCAGTATAAACATGGAACATGGTGGTCAGTATTATATAATGGCTCAGGTCACATTTTCTGACAGTACTGGCCCCCTGACAGTCATGAATAGATAACAACTCTAATGAGATCAGTCAACATAACATACACAGATAAAATACCCACCGATACGGGCACAGGGCCCATAACTACCTTTAGGCCTAAGTGTGACTCTTATCCTTCGTTCAACACAAAAGATAAGTAGGCTATCACACTGAGGGCAATATTCTAGAAGCTTCCTGAACTATTACGTTTATCGTTTGCAGGACAGAATACAAAAACTTAAATTGGACCTAAGAGTTAAGCTGCGTTTACCAGACATCCGGAATGCGGTATAGGGACGCGGAATCCCCGGCGGAAGCGATATGTTGTATGCGAAAATGCATTGCATTTTTCGCTTCCGCGTTCCGCAATCCGCATTCCGTGTGTCAGCTAAACGTAGCTTTAAGGAGGATTCTAGAATACGGGCCTTAGACTTAAGTAGTTTTATTACTATGGGTCCTGGGCGCGCGTAGGTATCCTGATGTACGAACGAAAAGTTCTAAATTTTACAACATGCACACTCTGTGCAACAGCATTCCTCAGTACTGGTTTCGGTCAGCACGTTTGTTTGAGGTCGTCAATGAAAAGGGAACATTGCAACGAAGGAAAATACCTCTTTTACAAATTTCCTTGATCAATTTCAGTCTGCTTGTCGAGTTCTGTGGAGGTCCAGTGCATTGTGCGATTAAATCACATCATTCGCAGCCTCAGAGAAAAGTTCTAAACCCTACATCTTCCTCATCCTCGACTACAAAGTCATTTTACTTGTTGAAGTTAATTAAAATTGAAAGAAATTGCTGATAAAACGTAACTTCTTCAACTAACTATACCGACTGATTCGCCATGTCATTTGAAAACATGTAGCTTCAGTATTGTCAGAATGCCGCAGTGGAAACGCCGCCGCCTGTCACCTTGGACGTCGCCCGTTTGACTCCCGGTCGACCCATATGTGACAGCGTAGGTAATTACCTCTGGAAGTTCCGGTTTCCCCCTACATTACATACAAATACAAGAGCCAGTAATGGGCCAAGTTAGAGCTCACGCTCTTAACTCAATATTCCAACGGCAATACAGGATATTCCTCTAAAAGAGTGCAGCACCTGACGGGACAGCGTCATTCATGATGTTTTGAGGCGAGACGAAAAAAAATCAGATTGTTTCACGACGTCATGATCGCTGAAACAACCGGGTTTTTTTCGAGTCACGTCATGCGCTTAGAAATGACGTGTGGGACGTCATGACGCTGTCCCGTCAGGAGCTGCACTCTTTTGGAGTGATAGAGTCTATTCCCTCCATGCCAGGCCAAAAGGAGATGGATTTTACCAAAAATAGATAAAGACCAAAATGTGACAGTAGTGATTTTGGGAAAGCACGCCCTTCCAGCTCTCGACCCCAATATCTCAGCAAATACTAACCGGATCTCACTCATTTTAGCGTCATAGGGCCGATTTTTTAAACGATAGTTAAGGTAAACCTCGGTTTAACCATCCGCTTTTCTGACAAACCGTGAATTAACCAAAGTAAACATTTTGACTTTTAGAATGTTTGGCTATCAACGATTCATAAAATCGAAAAATTCTCTTCGATTAACAAACAGTTTGTCATCTGAGTGTTAATGAAACCCGATGGTTATCTTAGGCATCGTTTAAAAAATCGGCCCATAATACAGAAAACAACTTATTGCACATACCCTCCAGGTTTCATCAAGATCGGCCAACAACTTTGTGCACTATCATCTCCGATAAAAGTAAATGTTTTGAAAATTCCATGCGCACATCCATAATCCATCGATAAAGCTTTCACATTGTGATAATAGATGGCGCAAAACAACCTCGCCTGCACAAAATGCATTACAAAGGTGTCGGTGGCGGCGCCACGCGCTAAATAATGGAACTAATTTCACCATCATTTCCCAGGACAGCCTGTCCGGCGCGATTTCAATCTTGGATTGCCTCGAAACGGAGATGATAGTGCACAAAGTTGTCGCCGATCTTGATGAAACTTGAAGGGTTTGTGCAAAAAGTTGTTTTCATGTGGCATTGAAGCGATATTACATAAAGAAACAGAGTCCTTGAACCAGTAGTTTATTGAAATTCTATAGATTCATCAGAACCAACCGGTGCGGTTTGCCGCACTGAATGCCTTTTTGCAATCTGATTTTCTCCGTTGCCGTCGTCCCGCAGCCGCTGTTACATCATTTTTGCCGGACCTCCAAGTGGAAAGACATTTGGAAATCTTTTAAAACATTTGATGCGGATTCCGGCGCGGGAACGTATGGTGTACGTTAATAGTGAGTTTAAGAAACCATACGTTAACGCTAACGCTAACGTTATTGACATCATTTTGACGTCACATCGAATGAATCTGTTGTATTTCTTCGGGGAGTGACGTCGTTTTGACGTAATTAGCGTTAGCGTTAGCGTTAACGTATGGTTTCTTAAACACACTATTGACTGCTCGTATTGTATGTTTTACTGTGGCTTTGTTTAACTGATACTCCCATCTAAGATGCAGTGTTTTTATTGTAAGGCGCGCAGTTCCTCTAGTCTTGCGCGTCACGACGGGCGTAAAATCCGATTTACGAGAGCAAAAATTTGCTCCCAAAGCAATAAGAGAAGTTGAAAATTTGCGCGCCTACGATTTAACGTCACCGCAGCGCCCCCTCCGTTCAGTTTTAGAGTCGCCTTTTTAAAACGTTCCATCCCATTGGCTGAATAGTGCGGGATGGTGTGTCAACAAAGCAGCTCCCGTAGGATTTTTGTGCTAAAGTTGATTTTTTTGCAGTTCTAGGTACTTTAGGGTCCAAACTATCAGAAATTGATGGGGTGCAAATTTTCTGACCACTAACCTCTTTGTGGGGCGTCCTCCAATTTTGCGAACTGACTTTACCATTGGACATCAATGGACGTAACAACTCAGCTTTGTACAGGAGAATGGGAAACAATGTACAGCTAACTTTTGAATGATTGGATTTACACCCCATAAATGTATTACCAACACATAGAAATATGGTGCCTCGGAATCAAATAAGCCTATTCTTGGCGTTTTTAAGCGGTTTACGTAATTAGGAAATGACGTTTTATGCATTTTGACTCATTTTGTGTTAATTTATATGAAAAACGTCATCTCTCGTTACATAACGACTAAAAACAATTAACAATATGCGTATCTGATTTACAGGCACCATGTTTCTATCTGTTGGTAATACATTTATGGGGTGTAAATCCAACCGTTCAAAAGTTAGCTGTACATCGGGTCCCATTCTCCTGTACAAATCTCAGTCGTTGTATCCATTGGTGTCCCCCCAGAAAGTGAGGGAAGGGTCAGAAAATTTGCACCCCATCATTTTTGGGCAGTTATAACCTCACTGAAGCCAAAACAGTAAAAAAATCAACTTTAGCAAGAAAATCCTACGGAAGAACATACCACACCGCACTAGAATCTTGTTTTCTGAAATTATACCGGCTAATGACAACGTCGGTTCTATTGTATCGTCAATACATATTATTATGTCACTTGTCATGCTTGCGCTACTTGATCAGATTCCATGAGTAAAATCGTCATTCACAAGATGACAGGATGCCGCATTCCTCCGGATGTAGGTAGAACGTTGCTCTCCTAAATGCTTTTAGGCGCAACTTACAACATGGGTTATTAACTTTGGACATGTGTATACATACCATTAGGGCCAGTGACAATTTCTAAGTGGTGAATTTATTGATTGAAACAGCTTGACGGAAGTCAGAGTCATAAACGTAGTCAAGGGGAACATACATCAAAGTTTGTGAACGAACGGAAATGCTTCAAAATGGAATTGAGCAGGCGCAGAATGGGTAGCCTGGAACAACTCGCATTGAATGTTCACGAATCAATGGAAAAATCATCGGACCGACCAAGGTTGGATTTCATGGAGTTTCACAAACTGTATGACATTTTGAAATCTGATGACGTCACTTCATACAGGATAATCTGTGATGTGTTACAAGATGAACAAAAACAACATTTTGCGAATGCGGTCTTCTTGTTTAGCCCTCGAAGGAAGAAGAAAACCGGCGAGTTGTGTAGTTTTGAATCAATATTCATCTTATCGGTGATATTAGCCGCTAAGAACTGTCTGACGGAGATGATTCAAAATGGCGCCGACGTTTTTCAAGTTGACCCGCATTCCAGGGCGTCTTGGGTCCACGCCATCATCGAGGTTGCCTCGCAGGTACCAGAGATAGAGGAGACAATGGCGGACGTTTATGATCACGTGATCGGCAGGATAACTCACGCAGATCGCCAGAAGTTGTTGATGATGAAAGACGCGAATGGATACCGCGTTTTGGAGTTGGCAACAAAATGTGGCGCTTTTATCGTTGCAAAATCATTGTTCGCGACTGTTGGCGGTTATATGGATATTCTAGAAACACGTGGTCTGCAGACGTACGTAAAATACCGGTTTTCCGAATACGGATTTGACGGGAAAAGAAGAAATAGGTCACCGCTGTTGTTCCTGGCGTACTGTAAACGCCAGCATTTGCCGTGTTTGAGCAAAAGTCAAATCATGAAGTTGGAAGTGGTGAAAAGTCTTGTTTCCTTTCCTCATCTTTTTCTGTTTATTGCGGATCGCTTACACATGTGTACTACTTTATTTTGATACAAGTAATGCACCCCATATTCGTGGGACGATACACGCGAATACCTCTGGTGCCAACCACAGGTCGCATGGCTTTGAAGATGAGAGATACTACTGTTACCTTCTCAGCATCGGCATATTCAGTGGTGTCTTTCTCCTCCTGGATATCGTGGTGGCCATTTCAAAAATGATCAAATCAAACTACCGAAAAATTCACTGGTGTGATTACCTTGGACTACACGACCACGTGGCACAGACAAATTTCTACGCTGTGGTGCAAACAGCACTCTACACATGTAGTTTCATCAGCTACACGTGTGTGGGGTTTGAGTACGGCAGCGCGAACATGGCCATGAGTTTCAAGTGCATTATTCTACCTTTGTGTGTATTCAGTGCAATGTAGGCGTTGGAGTTTCTCCCGATTGTCGGGCTGTTTGTTCTGATGATGCAGACAATGGTGGTGACGACCATCAAATTCATCATTGTTGATTTCATACTTCTCACAACCTTCAATTCCTACTTTCATGACGTCACATACAGTGCCGCCTAGTCTTATTTCAAGAATTTCTCCATGGGACACTATTCTATGTTTAAACTTGAACAGAGCATGTTCGGATTTGGCGCTGATCCCCCATTTTACATCCAATTTGCCCACCTCTTTTTCTATTTCCTCGCCGTTATCCTCCTTTTTAATTCCCTCATTGCCGTTCTCTCCGACGCCGTGTCGAACCTGGGTGACATAAAAGAAGACATCTTGAAACTACGCCGCCTGGGCTCGACATTGGCTATTGAAGACAACATTTTTCGTCCCTTTTCGCATATTGTCCGAAAACTTGGGGTAAAGCTACCCAGATATTTCCAAACACAGTTATGCATCATCATACGTCGAACGGCAATGCATCGGCTGAAACTTGTTTAGTCCTGGATGCAGCCTGAAGATGGTCTGATCACTGATTCACAACTCGGGAAACGGAGCAAGACGCTGGCCAACAAATCAGGTGTAAAAGAATCTAATGCCACCCGATATGAGACGTCCCCGAACAATACATTTACGGATTAAGCGGCACCAACGAATAAAACTCAAGAGAGACCAAGACCTTAATGCTGTGACAAACAATACAGCGGGACATCAGGAAGACGGGGGCAATAGATCCTATTACACCCGTATTATTATTTATTCGTACATAATAAGTACAATCCAAAAAAGCGTGCGCTCACAAGAACAGGTGCAGGTGCAAAGTGCGAAAGACGTCACACAGTTCTACCGAACAAAATTACGTTTACCTTACACATGAAAGACACTGCCGAGTCAGACTAATGTCTGTTCCATCAATCATGCGCCTCTACTCCACACACAGGCGGGATATCAGTGTGTTCAGTTCACCGTAGGTAAAGATGCTAAAGTCTTTTGAATCTCTCATTTCGACCAAATCAGGTAAGACAATAGCATTTGTGAGTGTTTGTTGATCTGGTTCATTCTGAATAATTGTTATCGTGTTATTAATTGTTATTGTTATTAACATCGTGTTGAACATTCTATGTAACCACGTGCCCAGGGCTTATTTCTTCTGAGGGCCTCTAACAACAGAGGTCGAGAACGCTGCACCAAAAATGGGGGATACCAAAGTGGGAGAGGGATACCCCAGCGCCCCCAATTTGGCTTGTCCATTTTTATATATATTTTTGTGTTTACATCTTAATGTATGTTACCTTATTGTTAAAATACCTTATTCTAATATTTTCTTTTTTTCTCAGTGTACTGTCGGGCACCGCTTTTCATAGGGACATGTCAAGCTACCAGATTATTGTATAGCATTAGCTCAGCTCACCAAAGGTCAGCTGCCATGGGTGAGCTGTTCATATGTATACAGAGTGGCGTCCGTGAAACTGGCACGTTTCGCAACCACAACACGCCCAGGGTCATGAAAGTTGCTGAAGCGGTGGGCCCTAGTGACGGCTCGAAACAGAACAAACATTTTTCGCGATATGACATACATTCTGCTCTCCAGGGGGCATATTCCGTAAAATCAAAAATCCCAATTACTCAGTTGAGATAAAATAAATCAAACTGTAATTGACATATTCCATTGCTTAATATTTTCCTCACCTTCTATTGGGGTCAACTGTTCGAAATTTCTCTACCAGGGGGCGATATTTGCACAATTCAAAAACGTGGGTATTTGAATTTCGTCCTTGAGAATGTCATTGATGATGTCACCATTGGATGCTGCGGATTTAATGACGTCACAGTACTTTCTGTGTATTTGTGCTAACGTGTACTTGCAGCGAATTCATAGAAGAACAGCCCGTGCACCATGTACACCATGCGCACAGCTTTATCACATCTGTGTGCAACCCCAACCTCGTCCCCAGGGGTTTTGTTCGCTCAGACAACCTCGGACCACTCCCTCACTAACCCCTGGAATCACGATCTGAAATCTCCAGAATCTGGGGATTTCAGGGAAATTGCCGAAGGTTGTAATTAATATGTATAGTCCCTTTTTTCATTACTTACTAATTTAATCGAGTGTAGACACTTCTAAGTGTCTGGTACAAACGAACCACCAAAATGTTGTTAGGTCTTTAATGTACATGATGCTACCCTTCAACTTGACTGTATCACAGCAGAAAGGCAAAAAATCAGCCATGAAGTTGTTAATTTAGGGGAATTCCAGACACTAATTGGAGGCAGCCATGTTGGAACTACTTTTCACCCAGTTCTGAAAATAGTTGTTCTTAAAACTGCCACACAATCACGTACAATGCACGCGCATAGTGGGTTGAACGCCAGAAGTACTAAATTTCAATTACCGGTACACTTTTCATGGAGGTACTGGCGTTCAACCCGCCATGCACTTGCATATTTTTAGAGCTGGGACAAAAGTAGTTCCAACATGGCTGCCTCCAATTAGTGTCTGGAATTCCCCTAAATCAGCAACTTCGTGGTTGATTTTTTGCCTTTCTGCGTGATACAGCCAAGTTGAAGGGTAGCATCATGTACATTAAAGACCTAACAACATTTTGGTGGTTCGTTTGTACCAGACGCATACGGCTCGATTAAATAAGTAAATCTGCGCTTTCGAATATAACAAATGTTTTGGCCAGAAGCTGGTTTGTTATGTTGACGTAAGATGGCAGTGTTCGAATGCTGTATTATACTAGTACGACGAACTGCCGAACGATCGATCAGGATGTCAAGCCTACACAGGCACGACGTCGTCCCATGCATAGATCTCGTGTACCACGCACGGTTCTATTTATAGACTCCGATTCTATTTATAGACTACGGCGATCCCGATTTATTTAGCTGACAATGTTCATTATCTCAGCCAAAATTGAATGAAAGTGCACAGGAATATTTTCATCGCGAGAGAACAATTAGATCTTTAGACTGAGCAAGTCAGATTTGACGTGCATGCCCTAGTTTGACCGAAAACATGGAGGAAAGGAAAGTGGTAGAGAAAAATTTTGCGTCCTGCGAAAACAATACTGACCACACCACTGAGTGGTGGTATGGTCATAATCAGTCCATGAATTTTGCTGAGTATATTCAAGGATGGTGTAGAATTTCTCTTGCTCTTTGGAGTACTCTTGAAATATACTGGCCAGCAATTTAGGATTATTGGTTGTGAGTCAATTTTTAGAAGTTTCTGAACATGATTCCTAACAAAACAGTTAGAATCCGATGGTAACACTGCTTATCAACTCACATAGCTTTTAACATGGCTTCCTGAGAGGAGTGAAGGGAACCCATTTGTGATATCACAAACTGATGCTTTTCTTCAAGTTTCTGTTTCAGAGATTCCAAGAAATACGTGGCATCATAAAGTTCCTGCTGAGCTTGAAACAGAGTGGTCTGTAGGTATGTCAGCATATCCAACCCATGAGTATCCGAGGTTGCTTTGCACGTGGGACAGATATAATGACCACCATCCTTCAATGCTGATGGATCAGTTATACCAAGGCATACCTGGTGGTACCACTCCAAGCAGGCATCACATGAAACCCATAAGGCATCAGGGGGAAATTTTAAATGTAGATTAAGTATCAATTATGCAAGAGGGAGCTGGACAGAAATGATTTCCGTGAGGCTTTCTAGAACTTCTTTTACTTTTCAATTCCTGGTAACCTTGGTAACCCTGGTAACCAGTCTTTTCTAGAGTTTCAGATTGTAAAGTTCCACTTGAAAAAGACCCCGGTTGGGGTCGAAAATTCGTGAATTCTGGAGATTGACTTCTTGTTTATTACCTGGTAACCTTGCATGACTAAATTTTCATTCTTCAATCTCACCTGAAGGGAATAAACTATCTGCTGCTCTAATTGTACGGCATCAGAATGCTCCTTCCACTCTTCGCTCTCAGCGTGATCAAGGAACTTCTTGTCAAGTGACTGACTATTTCTTCCATTTTCTTTCCTGAACCACCCGAGATAAATGTGCAGTGGCATAGGTGAGACCTGCTCTATTGGTAAAGGAGAAGGAATGTCACTGAAGATACTGTGATGATTTTTGGAATTTTTCTTAAGGTCTCCAAGACTTGCAAGACAATTTGCAAGATCTTGCCTGAACATCTGAAGGGTACGAGTGGTATAATCACACTTCTCATTATCACAGAACTTCCCCGAGTCACTGGGAGAATGCAGTTGACCACTCGTATTCCTGAGGTGTTGAAGGGGCACCAAACAAAACAAACAAGAACATTTTGATCCCCACCCATGTGACCAAAAACAGCATACAAACACTTGTAATCTCCCACTAGAAACTTCCTGACATTCTTAAGTGCTCCCTCAACATTCTGCACAGTTCCAAGCTGGGCAAACTGAGTGGTGTAAAGGGAAAATATCTGCCACAGATTGGTTTCAAAGTCTGTTGCCTCCAAAAACGACAACATCTGAGTCATCTGGGCACTGTTACCATTTTTCACGTTTGCAATCTGAAAGCAATGCTTGCTTGATCCCCCCCCCCCCACCACCACCACCACCACCTTATCACCACACAGTTTGATCCAGATTCAGACTGCACAACGTTTCCTGACCCCTCCTGCACAGAAAAAAAAACTTTGAATGACCTTCCCCATATCTTTGACTCTGACAAAGGCCACGTCCTGTTCCTTTTGAGAAATCTTTTCCTTCCTAAATTTGAATAAGCCAACCCCAATCTCATCATCTGGGAGGTACCGTTTCTTGACCTCATCAACCGCCAAGGCCTCTGGGGCCAGGATATTAAAACCACGCCTTTCTAAGAAAGCCCGCAAAAATCTAAAGCGATGAAGAGGGAGGTTTACCAGCAGCTTCAGGTCTAGAGTACTTTCAACAGACATCTGAGACTGGAAAGAGATCTCCGCGTCCTTGAAAGCCTGCAGACAGATCTCAGGATGCTCACGCATCAACTGTCCTCCTAGTACACTGAACATGTCTTCATCTGTTGCAGACTTGCCCTCATCTGTACCAGCAAGTATTCCAAGCAACTGGTGAAGCTTCTCTGACCTTTTTTTTAGGCTTAAGTTGAGAGGCTTGCTGTCGGTAAAAAAGAACATCAACAAAAGATGCAGACTTGGTCTTTGTTCCAGGCCAGCGCACAAAAACCAATGGTGGGGTTCCCTCTTCACCACCTCTAGCATCAGGTGTCTTTTGAAAGTCGTCGTGAATATCTGAAGGTGCTGTTAAACCTGATGTAGAAGCTGCCAGAAAACACTTTAATTTACAGATCTCCTTCTGACGGTGTAACAGTAAGGAAAGTCTCCCTGTAAAAAGCGTCCGCTTCTATTGTTCAATGACGGATTAAGGTGCATGGCTATAGAAACAAATCACCGGAGATTAGAATGTCACAATAGGATCTTTTCTGCTGAGACAGTTTTTTCCTGGGGACATTCTTTCCTTTCACACCGGCATTTTCCATTTCAAGTTGCCTTATATGGCCTTCAAACGGGGTATTCGAAAAACCTAGACTGAGAAACACTGGATTAGATTGGATTCTGATTCACTGCTCTCCACCACCTAACAGTCATTGGCACACGTCTGGTGACCTTGTGGAAATGAAAATGATGTAAGCTGAGATGGGCCTATTTACCGAAGAATTGTGAAATGGTAGATATGTAGTGGAGAGCGGGGGCAGGTTGGACCACCCCTAATACAGTGAGTACCTGATTTACTGGTGGTCTGGCATGATTTACTGACACCAGGTTTTCCTCATTATGACTACACCACCACTCCGTGGTGTGGTCCAAGTATTGTTTGCGCAGGACACAAAATTTTTCTCCACCACTTTTCTTTCCTCCACGTTTAGTTAGAAAAATATTGAGTTTTACGCTGCGTGATGCGTTAAGTCTTTAGTTTTTTTCCGCCGCTCTGCTTTCAAATAATGGGCGAAGCGCATCACGCAGCGTAAAACGCACAAGTGGACCCAGGCCTTTACGGTGCAGAAATTATACATCACCGTCACGGTACGAATAAGAGCTCGTCCCCGCACTGTTCACACCGTCACGGTACAAATAAGAACCGGCGGCGCACTATTCACATCATCACGGTACGAATAAGATCTGGTTTGGCGTTATTTGCACCGTCATAGTACGGATAGCCCCGACCTTCCAATAAAAACTGTTTCCGCTGCGGTTTGCGGCGCCGGAGCGGTTTTCAGAGGGTTTTGTATAATCCTTCGATGGTTTAACAATACATGGCGTGTTAATTATCACAATGCCTTTAAAGCTGCTTTTCCACGAGGCGCTTGCGGGCGCAGAAGGGGAGGCGGGCACGGGTGCGAGTGAAACAGCTATAATGGGAAATACGTTGGATCGATTTTTTTCCACCCGCGCTCGCCTCCTCTTCCGCGCCCGCAAAAGCCTCGTGGAAAAGCAGCTTAACTCTGAAAACACTGTGGTCTTAACACTCCTGCTCAATAATAATAATATTTATTGTTTTAAGACCGTTACACTGATGTCTCAACCGTCTTTACACATAAAACATATTAATTGTAATAAAAATCTAAATAAAAATGTACATTTGATTTACTGATAAATACATTAATTGAATGACTAGGATTTACTTATAATGCTTTGTTTTAAACAAATATGTTTTCAATTGAGATCTGAATTGACTAAAGCGTGTCAACGACCTGAGACTAGTAAGAAGACTATTCCACAACTTCGGTGCCGCCACACTAAGGGCCCGGTCACCGTACTGCTGACTAGTTGACTTTCCGTGAGACTTGTAGGAAAAGGGGACCAACTTAACTGCCGTACTACTCCTAGTCTGATATGCAGGGGTTTCAACTTGAATGATGTCAGTGAGGTAGCAAGGTGCTGACTCACTGTGGCGTATCAACTTAAAAATTATACCTAGAATTTTGAAACGAATCCGCATCTCGACTGGGAGCCAATGGAGCTCTTTGAGAATGGGCGTCATGTTTGCATGACGCTCCAGCTTCCTGCGGGTAACCAGTCGAGCAGCGGCATTCTGAATATGCTGAAGTTTTTTGATCTTATAGTCAGGAAGTCCATGAAATAAACATAATGAAATAACATTTCCTCAAGTTGATCAATGTATCGAGTAAAAACGGGAGTTGTGCATCATCGTCCCAATTTTTTCGGAACAGACGGCACAAAACTAAGTGAACTGCTAATGCCCGCTGTACACGATCGCCCAAGGTTGGATGAAAAAAACCTTGCCAAAGAGATTGATCGTGTACGGGGGGCACAAACTGGCATACATTTCACAGGTCGTTGTGTATTATATCACGTCCGAATTCGTTTATTGCTGTAGGGCGTTTCAGAAACGTATACCATGATAGCTAAGTACACTGTATAGCATCAACAATAGCTACTCAGGGATACCTTCCCTAAATTTCCTAGACACTATTTAGACTAGGCCTATATGCAGGTACACACCGAGGATATGATCTCTCGTCTTTTTGCTGAGCCGACTCTGCCAGGCCGAGTGGCCCGTGGTTTCTTAATTAATCCAGTCGATATACTTGTCAAATTGCCCTACCGCGCCAGGTCTACCTTGCCGAATGATCCTGCAGTTTCCCTGGGTTATACTTTGTGGATTTTTGTCGAAAATGTAGCGAACTCAATGGCCTCACGGCTGTTCCCGAAGCCTGCCGCACACACAAGAGAAATTAGCTGATACAGTTTCATCTCGTGTGCGGCGAATTTCTTGACAGTTTTTTTCCCCAACAGCCCTAGAGCAAAATATTCAACGTTAGCCTGCCGCACACGAGAGAAATTAGCTGAGCAAAATGTTATTCGAGGATTTTTAAGACCGCCACCACCTCATTGGTTTTACTGAGTTTCTCTGAATGTCTCTCTCAACATTTGGTTTCAGATGGATAAGTCAAGAAAGCGATGTATCAGCTTAAAACGTACAGGATGTAATACAGGTCAAGTTCGTTAACTGACTCAATCCGTAATCATTTGTTGGGTATTTTGCGACTTTATCGCGTAAAAACAGGGCGTCGGTGAGGTAACCCCCGAGCTGAATATAGAATCCAATGCAGGTGACGTGTTTGTTGGAATCCCCTGCTGTCCGTTTTAATTTAAATGTCCTTCGCCGCACACGAGAGGAAATTCGGTGAGTAAAAATTTTCGAGCTCGAATGACATTTTGCTCAGCTAATTTCTCTCGTGTGCGGCAGGCTTAATCACGTGCTACCTGAGGCAGCCGTCTTGAATGACGTCATTCCTGCGCGAAAAAGAAGCAGGGGTTACTGACGTTTGAAGGCAGAGTCCGCAAGGTCTGACCTCTGCATAGGAGACTGCCCTTGTACTCGCATTGTTTCACCATCTTGTAAACTTCGTTTTCTAGTGGGTACTCATAATGCTTCCTTTACATACATGTATAGAAGTGTGCGGTGTACGAAAACGCCGGGCTTCACGGTCGTGAATCATCGGGAAGCCTTTGTTCGTTAACTGTTTTTTTTTCGTATTCCGTATACTTCTATGTAAAGGAATCTAAAAGAATATAAAGGAATCCTCAATATATGAATGAATTAATTAAATAAATTACATCAATACTCACTTTACACTGTAAAAAATCGTCCGGTTTCATTGGTACAAATACTGATTTCCCCATGGGTTCAAATGACCCAACTGGGTAGCATAAACCTAGAAGCAAGTCAGTTGGACCCGAAAGCTGCTCATGGGTGCCAACACCCCACACGGGCAGCAGTCGTAGGCAAAAATGGCCTATGAAACTGGTCATTATGGATTACTGAAACCTAAGGACCTATTCATTTCATACCCGAAGAACAAATATTCTCCTGGGTACCATGAACCCATTCTCTTTTACCCATTTAAAGAAACCCATGGGAAACGGGTCCAGTCAAGGGACAAGGAATGAAATCATTATCATGGGTTTCTCAAACTTATTAGTTTTTACAGTGTAATCGGCCTTTGGCTACTGAACTGAAAAGTATGCTCAGCATTTCTTTTCGGAGGCGCTTACACGCTAACAAATGGAAGTACGAATTGAAACAAAAATTCATATTTTCGAAGAACATAGACATATTCAGAAAACGACGCAACATTTGGTGACTATCATCGGTGATGTTTCCTAACAGCAACAATAAGGGATTCTCGATTTTGCCGAGAGTCTGCAATACGATCAAAACAGTGGTGATTAAAATTGCTGCTGACGTAATCGAGGAGTCGTCCAATGAAGTCGTTCTCTTCAGTGCTTTGTTTCTTTTGACTTCGTTTCACCGCTACGATGACACCCGTGTTGAAGATTATAAGTAAGATGATCGGGATATAGGCGGCCAACAAATCCCCGAAAAGATCCGAAATGTCATCCCACGGTTCATTAAAGTGGTATGGACAAAACCAGTGTTTATATTTCTCTTGGTAAGTACGGAATATAAGATTGGCTAGGGCATGAGGAATATTGAGTACAGTTATGATTGCAGCAGTGATCTTGGCCTTGTGCATAGTGCATATATTGGCTGCTTGTAAAGGCCAAGTTAAGGCAATAAAACGATCGAATGTCATGACGACCAGTGTCATGGGTGAAAGTTTCAAGCTTACCTCGAGACTTGCCAGGTAGTACACGCAATATCCATGTTTAATTTTGGTGTTTGTGAAGAGCTGTGGTGCCATTACTAGAAGATACCGAAGAATCATCCTAACATAGATGCAGACACTGTCAAATACGGCCACGCAGCGCATGTAGAAGCAGGTCGTACTCTTCTTGTATTTCTTTTGGTTCATTACAAGAAAGCTTAGTGAATTGCCGATCAGCCCAACAATCATGAGAACCGGTGGAATTGGAACGGTCAGAATGTAGCCAACGAAATCCACGCTGCCCGTCACCGGACCTCCTTGGTAGTAACCCGTCGTCGTTGAATCATTTGATGCTAACATTGTAGGGCAGATAAGAATATAAGAAAATCAAGCGTCCATACATCAAACCAAAAGGAATCCACCGCCGCTTCCTCTCAGGATGCTGACGAACTTAAAACCGATTATCAATATTTCAATGTTTTCTGGCGAAGTGCACGGCTTGAACGTGTGTTTTAGAATAATCTTTATGCATTGAAATTTGCACGCTGTGGATGTGGCATTGGATCCATCGCGTCATTAAAAAATTGATTTCGCGTTGCTTTCTTTTCCTGAAAGTTGGCCTATAACGTTGGCAAAATAAAGGATCATATTTTAGATCGTTCCTTAACGTTGAGGTCGACCTTAAGTCTATTGTAAAATCATCGAGAACAATAGATGTAAGGTGGACCTTAATGTTAAGGAATGTTCTAAAATACGGCCCAAAGAATCAATCTTTATTTGGAGTGTAAACTACACATTTACAATGGTCAAATGTCGGTGGCGTCATTTAACAATGACTGAACCCTACCTTGCAAAAGAAGCGTTCATGTATATGTAATAGTGGTATCAATATCAATCGATCAGATTCCTAAAAGTACCTGTTTGCCAGTTGACTTTTAAACTATTGAGATTGTAGCATAATGTAAAAATAATATTTAAATCCTGTCTACAGCTGCAACTTCTTGAAAACATTTCGTTGCAGCAAATCTGCAACATCCTTGATTTGAGATTGTTGCGGACTGTGGACGAGACTTGCAATGCAAAAGTGTCAATCGTCTTCGACTCGGAAGCTTTCGGCAACCTTCGGGCAGCCATTGAAAGCACCTCGTCCGTATATAGCGGATTAAGTTCGACCACCATATGGTCGGTGATCAGGTCAGAAGTGATGCGGTTGTAGCATTACGCAGACTAGAAATAGTTCCCTTATAATTTTTTATTTAACTGATGTTTGTTTGCACAAAATGAGTTATTTCGCAATGGATATTTATATAAAAACGTTTGAGTGGTTAAACTGTGCACTTTGCAACGATTTTTATTGAAAAATTCGTATGCATTAGGTGAGTGTTTCTCCCTCCCCACCTCGATCACGAAACAACAATGGCCGCCATAGCTTCACCACTTGAGAAGTTCAACGTGCTGTTATAGCGTGACTAACCCTTCATCAGGTAAGGTAACATGCTTTAACTCATTTTTCTATATGTAGCAACATTCACAATGCCTAATTGGTGACTTAGATCATTCAAATAGATAGTTTGAACAGTCTTGTCGAACCGATCTTCATCAAAGTAGTTCACGGAGCAATATGGCGCTGTCCGATATACGTCAGAGTTACGATGTTGGCACGAATCGTTCTCTGACGTTCAGATTGGCAAAAGTGTCAGTCAGTTGACCAATAGAAATCACCAACAGAAGTCATGGCTTCAGACTAAAAGCTCCGGAGACGGGGAGAGCAAACATTTTTGCGAATAAAAATTACCGCGAAAATTGCGAATTGGTCAATACCCCCGCAAATTCTATAACACGCGAACCATATTCCAATCACCGACGATCCCGTAATACAATGTAGTATGCGCTGAATTGCAGACACATACACTGATCTGTCAATCATTCAGCTATTATGGCGCCCCGCTAGCAGTGAGGTCGATTATGACTGCTCGGATTTCTTCCTAGTCTATAAATAGAATCTGAGTCTATAAATAGAACCATTAAATAAACAGGGCCTTAGAAAACATGTTGCAGAAATTCATAATCTTACATCATCTGGTTGAGCTGAGCCACTGACCTAATTGCACCTTGCACCCCTCTGTTTATAAATGAGCCATTCCAATCCTCTAAATAGCACAGGTTAAGCAATCATGTCTATCAAGGCAAGGGGGAATGCATAATGGTTACGGCCCATGCTACAAATTTAGCATTGTAAAACCGTTATTATTCATCGGATTTGAAAATTTAAACGTGTTTTTTTATAAAAAAGAATTCTCTGTTCAGCTCTGTTCAACACAGATACCTATACTGTGGCATGTTTGTTTGTCCGAGGAACGAATGGAAAACGTGAAGTGTGACGCGCGAACGTGAACGTGAACGTGAACATAGACGTTCACGTTTCACTTTTCTCGCGTCACACCTATCAATGCGTAATTTATGTTATGTGTATTTCTTCCAGTGTTATTGAATCCAAAGCTGTTAAAACTAAGACAGGAGAAATGGTTAACAAAGGAAATACTACATTTATTTTGTATGAGAGAGATGGACAGGTATGTAGGCAATGCCAAAAGGGCCGTATGATTAACCATTTCCCTGCCTAAGAACGCAACACGTCTGAAAAGTTTGGCTACCATTGGGCTGAGCTGTGGCCGATAATATTTAGTAACCACCAACACAAAAGACCCGATTTTTCCTCATGACGCTATCCCTAAATGAGGTTATCTATTAAGGTATTTTGTTCATGATTTTCCGTGCAGAAAAATAATGAAACACGCATTGCACACAAATGAAATGAAGATACTTCTTATCTTTTTCATTAGGAATGTTACGGAGTTTTCCGAAGAGGACAGGTTGCCGATAGCGGAAGGCAGGAGGTGATTGTACAGACAATGAAGAAACTGGATGGAAAAATTCTGTGGTGCACAACTTTTAAGAAGACTGATGAGGAACACACAATTAAGCCATCCAACATCATAAAGAGATTATACTGCTTGCATGACTGTCGGGGAGGTCAGTGTCCCATAGAGGAGAAAAGAAAAGAAGTCAGAATGGAACAGATGTTGGCAACTGTGAATATGAAGTGTATGGTGCATAGAGTAAGTCACGATGTGTTGATTCTTAATCGTTTTAGACTAAAGTAAACAGTACCTGATCAGTCAATGGGTCATATGAATGAAGACTAGTGAATGCTTTTACTTGAATTTTGCAATACAAATGCACTAGGCACTGCTGTACAAATCTGAAGTAAAAGCATTTACTTGTCTTTATTCATATGACCCATTATTCCATCTCAAACCTCAAATTCCTATTTCTATCATGATGTAGGCCTAATTAAGCTGAATAAGTGGGTTGTAAGTACCGATAATATTCCCGGTGCAAATAAATCCGGCTTGCAAAAACGATTTTGCGCAACAAAACACATTGAAAATTTGGTGTCAATTTGTAAATCAATAAATTTAAATCAATTACTAGTATACAACAGTTTTATTCTTTTCTTTAAATACCTTACTACATGTATAAAGCATATGCAGCAGCGCAAAAGTAAAGCAATCAATGAAAATGCATGAACGGACTTAACTTGAAAGGAATGCAACATTATACCACTACCATCCACCAATATGCAAATTTCATAAATATCGGAAGAAAATATTATGTAACCAGTTGGATGAAAAATGGATTTAGATCTGACAAAAAATGGACATACATTTCTGATGAAAATTGAATATCCAGGAATTTTCAATATCCAATTTTCATCTGGCTGATGAAAAATGAATATAGAAAATGCCTGCATATCCAATTTTCATCCAACATTTTTGCCTGTGTACCAGTTGGGGATACCACTGACAGACATAGCTTGTACCGCCACGGCTTTGCTGACGATGTCCAGCTCTATGACACCATCGACTGCACTCCCGAGGGTCTTCAGGTGGCAATTGCAAAGGCTGAGGCCTGTGTCAGGGACGTCCGTGAGTGGCTAACGCCAAACCATTTGAAAGGAAACGACCACAAGACCGAGTTTCTAGTCATCGCTTCTCAAAGAAAGATGGTTCGGTTGAAGCCACTACCATACATTCAGATAGGGACTGCGGCCATTCCAGCATCCGAGCAGTTTCGGAATCTCGGGTCGTAATTCGATGCCAACATGTCCTTGTCTAGCCATGTTTCCAAAACTGTCCAGAGGTTATATCTTCAGATCCTTCGTATTTCGAAGATCAGAAGACATTTGGATGAAGCCACATGTGCGCGTCTAGTCAATGCCTTTAACTAGTAGTTATGTTATAAATGTAAATGATACGCGAGTTAGTCATTTGTAGGCCTATTTGTATCATACGCCGTGTTTAGCATTGTTCAGTTGTTGTAGATGTAGTAATCGTCATCAATTCCACTCGGGCAGCGAACTCCTTCATGTCCGTCTCAAGAAATTTCGTTGGTGACGTCGCGTCACTGGTTCCGCGGTGTTGCAGTAGAAAGTGTTCTCAGGGATTCAGAGTCCAGAGTCAATACCATTCAGACGTATTTTGTAAATCCTCTTCGTGTTCGTTATGTAAGCAGAGAAAAGCGGGAAACGGGAGAGGGACCTTCTCCAGGGACAGGGAGTAGGTCCCCGGAAACGTGTGCCTAAAGTTATGTCCCACCGTAAGAAGATTGAAGATGCTGTGTCAAATGTGAGTGTGAGTCCGAAAGTGCAAGCTAGGTTGATCAGTTTAGTGGGAAAGCAATGCTTGATCAGATGCTCTCTCAATGGGGTCGAATCGTTGGCACTCTGGGATTCAGGAGCGCAAGTGTGTGTTTGCTCGAATTTATGGTTAGGAGAAAACGTGCCCAACGCAGTGATCAGACCGGCGAATGAATTGATCGAGGAATCACTAACGTTGACAGCAGCAGATGGAAAGTCGATTCAGTTTACGGGGTGGGTGGAGATTCAATTCGAGGTACTGGGAAACAAGCTACTAGTTCCGGTGCTCGTGACAGAGAACAATGGACTGAAATATCCGATTCTTGGGTATAACGTGATATCTAAGTGCATGCAATTCGATAACAAGATGGACACTATGAACTCATTGTTTCCGACATTGAATAATCAAAAGAGGAGTGCCATTGTTTCAATCATTCAGGAGGACAATGACGAATTCGCAACGGTGAAGATCGGTAAGAAAAGCATTCTTATTCCTGCTGGAAAAGTAGTGCCAGTCGTATGTAGAGTGAGAACAGGTCCTATTCCCGTGAGCAGAGACGTCTTGTTTGAGCCTAGTCTTCACATGGAACATGCCAATGATGGGTTGATCATTTCGGAAAGTGTGATTAGATTGCCTAAGGGTAACTTGACTAAGGTCTCTATTCCAATCAGGAACGAGACAGGACATGACATTAGAATTCAGAGTACGGTAGGACTATTCTGGGAAAATTGTTGGTCGTAGGAGCCGTATTTGGTGTTCGTGGTGCACACGATGAGGACGAGCAGAATACGACGGCAGGTACATCACAGGCTACGGTATCAAACGTCGGTGTTGATGACGGAGGGAGATGGGTGCCGGACGTGAAGTTACATCATCTTCTCACAGCAGAACAGAGAACGATTGTTATGCTCAGGGAGAACTGTGAAGCATTTGCTAAAGATAAGCATGATTTAGGATGTGTGAAGGACTTGCAGATGCACATCAGACTTCGAGACAAGGAACCAGTGAATGAACCGTATAGGCATGTGCCAGCACCACTGTATACGGAATTGAAAGCTTACATAGAAAACTTGCTGGAACAAGGGATTGTACGGAAGTCTCATTCACATTACTCGTCACCCTTGGTATGCGTGCGGAAGAAAGACGGTTCGTTGAGAGTGTGCGGAGATTTTCGGAAACTCAATCAGAAGTGTTACCCGGATCGTCATCCCATAATGAAGATTCAAGATATTTACGATCAATTGTCGGGGTATTCCTGGTTTTCCACGTTAGATATGGGGAAGGCATATCACCAGGGATTTCTTGATGCAGAAAGCCAACCGTTGACAGCATTCTCAACTCTGTGGGGACATTACGAATACGTCCGGATTCCGTTCGGCTTGTCAGGAGCTCCACCAGAGTTTCAGCGGTTCATGCTCAAGTTATTTGACGGATTGGTATACATTGTATGCACACCATGTTTGAATGATGTCTTGATCTTCAGCAAAACGTTCGATGACCACGTCAAAGCTGTTCGACTGGTATTGCAGCGATATGTAAAGAGAAGGGTGTGAAATTGAAGGTAAGCAAATGTGATCTGTTCAAGAGACAAGTACGTTACATCGGCAAGATGGTCTCAGAGGAGGGAGTTACCGTGGATCCCAAGGATGTGGAAGCAGTTTAGAAGTTGAAGGAACGTGTTCCAAAGACTGTGGGCGAAGTCAGAAAGTTGCTGGGACTTATCGGATACTACAGGTCTTACATACGGGTTCAAAGAAGAATGGTAACCAGAGGAAGAAACAGAAAGGACAACCATCGAACAACAAGCCGGTGAAGTGGACTTCTTTGCACAAACAAGTACTTGGCGAACTCCTGGATCATCTGGTGAAACCCCCAGTGCTTGGATATGCGGATGTGAGCAAATCTATGATTTTGAAAACGGATGCCTCTGGAGATGGTTTGGGTTGTGTGCCCTATCAGGAACAAGAAGGAAAGCTTCGGGTCATCGGCTATGGTTCCAGAACGTTGTCGCCTGCTGAAAAGAACTATACATGCATTCTGGGAAGCTGGAGTTCCTCGCATTGAAATGGGCGATTTAACAGAGAAATTCCGCGATTATCTCTATTACGTGCCAGAGTTTACCGTCTACACTGACAACAACCCATTGACGTATGTGTTTACCTCAGCAAAGTTGAATGCAACTGGTCATCGCTGGGTGGCAGAACTAGCTGACTTCAATTTCAAGATCAAGTATCTCTCAGGACAGAAGAATATAGAGGCAGACGCATTGTCAAGGTTACCTGAAGATATGGAAGCATACATGCAGAAATGTGTAGAGGAAACATCGTTGCAGTCTGTTGGGGGAACAAATCGGAAAGTTGCTGCAGATTACGGAGATGAAGATGACTCGAACGTGTGGATTAATGCACTGAATGTTAACCCGTTGGCGGTTTATCAGGAGTTGGAGTCGGGAGGACAGGGTCAAGAAACACTGCAGTCGATGTCGTCGGAGGAGATAAGGTCAGCACAGCAGGACGATGAAATAATCAGGAGAGTGATTTTTTACTTGGAACGGGGTACACCACCGAATGCCGAAGAAAGAAAAGGAGAAAGCAGCAGAACCTTAACGTTGTTACGACAGTGGGAAAAGCTGAGAGTTAGTGATACCGGAATCCTTCGACGTAAGACTGCAGTGTATGATCAGTTGGTGCTGCCTGAGAAGTTTAGATAGCTCATCTACGACGAGTTGCATAAGAAGATGGGTCACCTTGGAGCTGACCGAGTCATATCCCTCGCAAGGGAGAGGTTTTACTGGCCGCGGATGCAACAAGATATTGAACATTACGTGACGAAAGTCTGCCGCTGTCTCATCTCCAAACCAAAACGTAAGAAGACAAGAGCTCCAATGGGCCATATTCCAGCCAGTATGTCTTTTGAACGAATTCCCATTGATTATTTGCATTTAGAGGAATCAAGTGGAGGATACGAGTACCGGTACATCTTAGTTATACAAGACCACTTTACGAGATTTGCACAAGCGTACGCAACACGAAATAAGTCGGCAAAAACAGCAGCTGAGAGGATTTTCAATGACTTCTTGCTACGATTTGGATTTCCCGAGAAACTACATCATGACAAGGGCCGAGAGTTTGAAAACAAGTTGTTCTCTCATCTCCAGAAAATTTCGGGGGTCAAATCTTCAAGGACGACACCGTACCATCCTCAGGGGAACGGACAAGTGGAGCGCCTGAGTTGGTCTGTCTCAAAATACGACGGTCCAAAGGACGAAAACCTTATACTGAACCTTATGACCGTCAGTTAGGTAACATTTTTAACACCAGTTGTCTCTGCTTTTTGCAGCGCCTATTAAAGTGACGAGTACAACTGTAAAGGCGGTGACAGACTAGTGCGTACGCGACGCGGAGCGACGAGTTTTCTTTTGTGTTTTTGCGCTCCACTCCACATGGTGCTCAGTGGTGCCTGAAAACACAAAAGAAAACGCGTAGCTCCGCGCCGCGTCGCGCTAGTCTGTCCCCGGCTTAACCCTGTGGACCTAATATTCATAGACATGTAATAGTAATTCATTCAATTTTCACGCTTGGTTAACTCATGAATATAAAATAGTGGCCGGCATTGCTTCTTTTGACATTTGAAACGTGTAGGCCAACAACTTTCAATCGGCTGAGCACACCCGCAGGAATAGCAGCATGGATAGACGTCAAGCGTTCAATCCACCACCTTTCGTGTTTCCACCTCTGCTTCCACCGCCTCCATTACTTCCGATTACTGGGCTGCTACCACTAGCACACCTCCAGTGCCACCGAGATTGGATGAAATTCTGACAACTGTTCGGAACAGTACATATAGGGGTCAGGATGTATTCTCAAGAGTCAGCTCTCACGAAATGGACTTTTGGCAACTGACTGAAGAAACGGTGACTTCGTTTCAACATATTGCAGACGATGTTCGACCCCTATTGGAAATCAGAAATGACGGGCCAGGGCGACCTAATTTGCTATCTGTAGAAAATCGACTGCTGATGTTTTACACCTGGGTAAAGAAATACCCTGATATCGTCGAGATGGCCGCACTTTTTGACGTCAGCAGACAAACTGTCAGCCGGCAGCTCCATGCCATGACTGACATTTTGTGGGAGTACTTCCAAAATTGTATTTCCTGGCCAACGGATCAAGAGTGGCTCCAGCTCAGAGGCAATTGGGAGACAATTCCTGATGCTGTTGGTGCGATTGATGGCACTGTCCATACCATTGAGATGCCGGATGAAGACACCCACCTGTTTTACTCGGGACATGTACATCGCTACTGCATGAGTACACAGGTAATCGTGGACAACCTGTGCAATATCCGGTATATCAATGTAAGTATGTTTAAATGCACACAATTTCCCTCTTAATATATACCCCAGGAATTATTTTTAGAAATGCTATGAGATCTGGGAGTTATTCGGATGCACTAATTTAAAGTACTGATATTCATACCATTTTTCAATCAACTTTTTATGTAGATACCCATCCCCTTCCTGACTGCTTATATACAAAAACTCTTATTTCCATTTCAGTCCGGTTTTCTTGGCCATTCCACCGATGCCAGGCAGTATCGATTCATCGCACCTATTGGTTCAGGACAACAGCACTCCATGCCGAATAACTGCTTTCTTCTCGCGGACACGATCTATTGGCCCTGTCACACCTTGACGATTTAGCCAGCGTATGCCCGACGTGATCATTTTGATGGCATACGTTGAACTATCGAAGTTTTTTTTTCAATTTTGGGCGTATACATAGCGTATTCATAACGAGTTCGACGTATACATAACGTATTAGTAACTTATGTAGAACGTTTCGACAACTTATAGATAACTTATACCAACGAATGCGTAGCGTGTTGCCTGCGTTCACAACGCATGCCCAACGCGAGTCTAACTTATGCATAGCGCACGGCAGCGTATTGCCGACGATCACGTATCGTAGCCTTTAAGGCGGGGGGCTACCTATAGCTGAGCTCATTCCCTAGTGGCAATCCACGGAACTGGCCCTTGTGCGACCAGTCATTTACATTCAGATTAAATCCGCTCACCCTGGTATACTGTTTTCGAAAACCAATCTTCAGTGTACGTGCCGACCCTAAATCTTTTGTGTCCACTGCGGGTATTGTTCAGCTCTGTCACTGGTGCTTTGGTCACAAGTGGCCGAACAGAGTTTACTCAAATGGCGCGAATTATGCAAATCTACATAACAAAGAAGTAACTGGCGAGTGGTATGGAATTTTTCAAATTTGCAAAACAAGTTTTCTCATTTGTGGACGCATATATTTGAAAAATTTCTTTTGGATGTTATTGCCATATGTGCATTCTAGGGCAACACGATCGCCTTTTTTGAATAGTTGGTCGGGAATATGAAATATTTCAAAAACTGTAAATAGAGCCCTTTTTTGGCATTAATTAGTTTATACCAATTAAACGGAAAGTACTTTCGTAAAAAACGGATCGTTACGCCCTGCAGGCATCAGGCCTGTACCTTACAGACTATGTGGGAAACTGATGTGTCGCATCCCAAGTCTGCAAAATTGTTTGCGAACTCAAATTTTGACAACCTGTTATAACTTAATTAACTCCATCGTAATTAGTCAAAATGTACAATTCTTTCACAGAACGGGAGCCTAAAGGTTGTAGCTAAAACATTTTGTTAACATCAGTTTGTTACTTTTTGTCATGAATATGTTAGGACGCTTGTTTTCAAAGAGCGTCAATAAAGTCGGCATAGGTAGCCCCCCGCCTTAAAAAGACTTTGTGTGATCTGTATGATCACACGCTGCACAAAAGTATTGCAACATCGTTTTTTTCTGGATTCCTCTTATGCCTTTACAACTTTTACGTCTATTTTCAAATACATATATGGGGGGGGGGGCTACCTATGGCAAAACATAGTGTTGGCCATATGGACTGGAAAATCTCATTGCTAATAAAAATATCAAGTCATGAAAAGGAAATATATAAAACCGTGAAACTGACAAAATCTTCATGTGATACCGGATCACTCTTCGTTTTCACGACAAAGAAGCCTAGCTGATGATGAGCAAGGAGTTACAAGAAAAAAAATTGAAAACTATCAACTCTGAACGAAGATTATCGAAAACTATCAAAAACTGAAAAAAAGAGATTTTGCATGAGATTACACTGCTTTTGAAAACCTGTCATAGCATGTGTCTCAGCCATGCCAGCTTCATCCACTGAAAGGCCACCCTGTCAAGAAAACTGAACTTTTCCAACAAAATGATTTTTGACAAAATTGGTCAATTTTCTACATCAAATAACTCGAAAATGATGCGAATTTTCGACACGATTTTTTCGGTTGTCTTCATTTTGTAAAAATCTGGTAGTCTTGCACTTCAAAATTTTTCGATATATCAAATGAGTGATGTTCTGATAATTCCTTGAGAGACCCACTTTTCCTTAAAACTTTTCGAAGCAACAGGCTTGTAACACCTAAAAGTATCGCATCAACATTTGGGAATCAAACATTGATGACTGACTACCGAGAAATTGAGAAAAAAAACCATGTTGCAATACTTTTGTGCAGTGTGTGTAGGTACCCTCTATGTCGACTTTGGCACCTGCTATAGCATATATAAATTACTCAAGCAAGAATGTTTTGACCTTGTCATTTTAACCATAATCATATTAGGGGTACCCTGGAACTCGAGGCTTGTCCTGGAACTATTCTTCTGGTACATTCGCCCAGGTGAGCACATGATCCATGGACCATTTCATTAGGTACCAATTCCCTAAACGCTGCCAATACGCCATTATACTGTAGCTATAAGTTACCAACACGTTCAGTAAGTTATGTGGTCGTCCGGAACACGTCAAATACGTCTACATGCGTTGGAGGTAAGTTCCATACAAGTTACGCATAGGCTCAAGGCACGTTACTAATACGTTGGAAAAACGTTTTGGGTACGCTAGAAATTATCTCGACGTAATAGGTATCCTTCACGAGGCAACGTATAGACGGACGTATACCTGGGCCGACCGAATCGAAACTCCGATAGCGAAGCCGGCGATAGCGCCCTTAACAAAGCCTATCAACTGATAGTGTACCAGCGCTGGGTAAATGGCCGAATCCAAACGCAGTTAGCGCGCCGGTAGTCCATGCCACTGTTAGGCTATTGGTAAGATCGTATCATGGACGGTAGGCCCTTTTCCTTGGACCAAGGTTGGTCTATTAATATCCCTCGCCACGAAATCTATTTTGATTCCTTTGTAAGTTGTGCAACTGGGATAATTTGAGGGCACGGACTGCGGCGAAAGGTACGGTCTAGTGCTCTCACGTTCACCCTTTCTGCCCAGTTTGTGCCAGTCGTCTGCGCCAAAGCCTGAGCGAAATCGTGCTGTTGAATTCGGAGGCCGAAAAATATCTTGTCGTGAGTTTGTTTAGCCGTCACAATGCCACGTTGACGGCCAATCACTCCGCGAAAAAAAATATAGGAGTGGGGAACCGATATTGGCTGAAAATATCTTCATCGGTATTCCTCAACGTAGGGATTGCAGCAGTTTCTTAAT
>NMRB01000244.1:431505-467843 GCA_002633025.1 Notospermus geniculatus | reverse complement strand
ACCAGATTCGAACCCACGGACCCTCGCATGAGGCATCAATCGCCGGCACTAAGGGGCAGCACGCCTTAACCACTAGGCCAAATCCCCATCTTCAAAAAAGATGGTTCAATGGCCTATGTTAAACGAGGCGTCCATCAGTACCCTGCGAGTAGTCCAAATAATCTCCGAACCCAAACAGTTTTATGTTATGCAACATGTGCAAGGGGTCACATATAAAGGAGATACAAGTAAAGAATATGAAATAGAATCGGGTTTCTAAGGTGAAAGACATTGCCTCCTACCAGATTCGAACCCACGCATACTTTATTAGTATACAACGCTTTTTCCTGCAGAAGAACGCATCATTCGCGAGGAATGCATCGGAAGAAGCGACGCCAGCAAAATCCCTATTGAGATAGCGATAGGATCAAAACTGAAGCCGATTCACTGGCAGACGTTTGATCTCTCTCGTGAAGGAAAGCTTCCTCAAACACTTGCAAGTAAAGAAATTGTGTCACGATTAATTTTGTTTAAAGCCCCTCTGTATTCAATTCGAAAAACACGGATCATCCCCGCGATTCTCGACGTCAGTGTAGTGTAAAATGTACTACGCTCTATCTCAATACATTAGAGCTCTCCCTGCAGTTTTTTCAATGTGGTGCTGAAAACCAGGCCTTGATTCTCTGAAGTACGTATCAGGCAAGCATTTTAGGGACCTTCACGAGCTATGAGACCTCTATGTGCACTATCCTAACATTTTGAAAATATCGTAAAATTCAATACAGTGGGGCTTTAAGCGCCGAGGGTTTGGGCGTAGGCCTACAGTAGGCCTACTAATCCGAGCGGTTTTGGTATCGCAACCAAGACCGGGCGCCGAGGATTTTCCTATTATAAAATAGCTCAATTCTTTAACGAAACATTCATACTGTATTTAGCTATTCCAGACGTCAACCGACTGATTTGAAATGCAAAACTGGTATATCTCGGAATATGCCGACTGATAGTTAAACGCTATCGGACTTCACAGAAAAGGGAGAGGAGCAAATACGGTGGTGATGAAACATTATTGGGCACGATCCAAACGGAAGCTTTGAAAGTTGTCGCAGCCAGTGTTGTTATAGCCAAACTATTTGCAATGCAACGCAGGAGTTCACGCTCATTTTCAATTTACTGTTGACTCCTGTGGTCTATTGTTGTTTAAGGCTTATTAGGATACCATGTCTGGGGCAGCAGCAGGTTCGGGGTCATGTAAACAATGGTTCTATGCCGAGAAAATTGTTTTCATCCGGCAACTAAACCTGTGGCAATTTGGACTCTTTTGCATTAGATCTACCAATAAAAGTTGACCTGAGTGTTTCAAATTAAAATACATACGACATCACTAATTCGACATGTTCGGTCATGTTAATAGCTGCAGCTAAATAAGTTGTTTGGCATTATTGATGCCAATCACGCTGGCCTTTAACCGAACGAAAAAAGTCCCTCGACACTGGATATTGGGCATTGTTTACTAATACACCGGAGGCCTATCATGGAGGTAATTTGGGCAAGCCCACCAAGAAAACTAGGTCGGTGATTCTGTCACATTTTGATCGCTGGAGATAAATATCAACCCGTGTCAGTGTACTAAATAAATACATCAAGTAATTTGTAAATAATTGTCTTCCCCCTCCTTTATTTGATGGAACAGATTTGTCCGAAATCACTGCAATTTACTGCCATGTTGTATTTTTCCTCCTCTTTATAACTGCCCAATCAAGTAATAATTTGGCAGTATAAATTATACGTGATATGGTCTATTGTTCAGAAACAAAAGATTATCAAACTATAAATAAAACAATTTGTTTTCTATGATGTTCGTTATTAAAGGGATTTGTAAGCGGTATGTCAAAGGATGTGACGTTCATCTATCACGAGTCGATCGATTCCGTGTTGTGATAAATTATTTCTTTTTATGGATTTACATGTATATTATTTCTGGGGTCATAATCATGAAAATTCGATCATAAACGAAACAAAAAAGTGATCACGAAATTCGCAAGATGGATAACCTGACACGAGATGTCACAGTTTTTCATCCAATGCATTCAGGTGAAGGTAAACAGGTGTAACAAGGGTGAGTGTTTCTGTAGCTCAGTGTTCCCCAACAATAGACGCGGTCTAGAATGGTTATTGTTGGGTTAGTTGCCGCTTAATCCGCCAGGAGGGAACGAATAAGAAAAACACAGAAATGCGGGGAACACTGATCGACGTTACACCGCGGGACAAAATGAAATGCGTTCAAAATTGAAAAGTCGACATCTTCATGGTGTCGACTTTTTAATTTTTGGGACCATGTGCTCACGTGGGTGTAAATGTACCTCCAGAAGAATGAATGACATTTATGTTAAAGTCGAAAGGTTCAATGGTCATATCATCATGGTCAAAATTTTGGCAATAAACACACACACATGTACTAATCGAGGAAAATCTGGATACAAATTCACACCAGGCTAGAACATTCTATTCTAGCTATTATTGGGTGATGAAATGGCTGGCATTCATAATAGTTAGCTAATGCTTTTACTGAAGATTTGCACAGCGAAGTCCAATGTAAATGTACCACAAAACTTGAAGTAAAAGCATTTGCTAGCTTTTATGAACATACCAGCCATTGACAAAAGGTATATTTTGAACTTATCGACATCGCTGTAACATAGAAATGACGTATGTGTCAAATATCCATCAAAATCACCGAAACTATTGTAATAATGAGGAAGCCTCATTATTATTACTATCCACACTTAGAATCCAGCTGAATCACTTCTCAGATTTTGACTCGAAAGTGCCTGAAGAAGACCCCGGTGTGGGGTCAACAATTTGCAAATATCGGAGACGACTTGGATTATATTGTTTGGACATTAAAGAGAACTAAATTAATTTCCTTTGGATCACTAGATCAGTATACATTATAGCCATGGATCACTAGATCAGTATACATTATAGCCATGTTAATAAAGATTTTTATCCAGTAGTCTTGAACGTTATTTGGGATGTTGATATTTTTGGTGGCTGGGAGGGGAATGTCGATGGTCGTCAGCAGCTGCCCCTGCATTCAGAGAGACTTTAGTGAAAAGTCTCTCTGAATGCAGGGGCAGCTGACAGGATCTGTGGTTATAAGTACTAGCATGGTACCCGTGGCGAGCACAGTCACAGGATGCATGTGGCCAGAGGATGGCATTTTGCTGGACGTCTCTGTGTGGGAGGAAAATGTTTAGTGGGGGCCAACTCCTCGGACAATAATCTAGGCCTATGGGAAGCAGATGGCAGCAGTTTTATGTGTTGAAGTTCCTATTTTCTGATCACCCTGCCTGGTTGAAGACAATGCATTATACCTGGTTCCGTCGGCCACCGTGTAGATGGTGTTGCGTATGCAGCGCCATCTACACGGTGGCCAGCGAAACCAGGCTAGTGGGCTTTGCAAATCATTGGAAGTTTCTTCCTGCATTTTATTCGCTTTAAGGGTAAAAAAATGTAATGCCACCCGCTTAAGGGCCACCCCATGTCATTTTCAACACTTCCTGTGAAAATGGTGCCATTTCGATCAGAAACCACGGAGGAGTTCGTGTTCTAAGTTAAAGCGCCACCGTCAATTATAATATACTAGATTTAAAGCCAGACACTATAGACAGATGGGTTATAATCGACGAGCATAGTCTCGGCCACCCAGCCGCTGTTTCGAATCTGGGGAACCGTAGCAGTACTGTGTGACTGGCTGCGCAAGACTAGACACAGCATTGGGGATTCCCCAAGGGGATTCCCAAAACCTCGATGCAGGATAATGCTATAATATGTGGTTCTATGGTTCTATACACTACGCACGCCTGTAGATGAAGTTGCAATATATTTCGGCCGAACTGGGGAGTGAGTAGCGGTGCATAGTGTGCGGCTTTAATAGCAAATGCAGATTTGTAGGGAAATGGAAGGGCTTGGGAGATATTCGTCCTGCGACTAAAAGTGTTCAGCATAAAAACCAGAGAAACAGATTCAGCAAGAAAATAAACAGAGAAACAGACGCGTGAAAAAAATCGCCTATCGCAAGGCTCGAACCCGGCGCCCCGGATTCACAGCCGGACGCTCTACCGATGGGCCAGCCGGCCAAGACGCTCGCTGCTGAATAAATGTTTATGAATACATCCCAGCTGCTCAACATATTTTTATGATAATAGAAATGACGTCACAAATCAGAATAATCTTACAAAAATCGCATTTCACAACAACCACAGAGCAAGTCCCCAGCAAATCTGTCAGTATATCGCTACATAATGTACCCATCTACGTTCACAGCCACTAAAAACGTTAAACCAACCGTCCGATATATTCCATCTGAACATCAGGCGCATTTCACCTATGAGTCCAATTCTATTGACTGACCCGTGACAAGTCTTTGGCTAGCTTCGCTGTTGGCCGCTACGCGGCGCGTTGGGCCCTTGCGTCAAGGTTTTCACAACAAAGTTTTCATGCCAGTGCAACGGCTCCACCATTATTCATATGCCCACTTCGCGTGACTCACGACCAAATGGCCGAAGTGACACTAAGGAAGAACTGATCAGTTCGACGTAAAAAATGAAAATAAACGACATCTTGTGGACAAATGGGACACTGGCCTATTGATAACCGAAGCAGTTACAAACGACCCACATATTATTAATACTGCAGACACGTTTTGATGAGAATGATGAACTTTTTGTCCTAAATTTGATTTTTATCGCTATCTGGAAACATCAGATGTATCATGTAAGTAACACCTGTGAGAGGGTTCCAGGAAATACGGCGCTCTGTCGTCTCACCACCATAAATGTTCGAAAATCTAGATTTGTGTGTCAATGCGGGCAGGTACTTCACCTCCATTGAATCCAACAATCAAACTGATGAAGTGTCATTTTTTCACTTGCTGTTCATGGAGATCAAACACCATCCTTTTATATGCTGCGGTTTTCTCACACGTGTTATTTACCTATCTCTACAAATACTGGTTGTTCCAAGTTTGACAAAAACATATTATAAAAGAATTAACCCCCATTTTAAAACACCTGCACGTTTATGTCACGGGCATCTTTTTAAAAGCTGGGGTGAATGGCTATATGTTAAAGTTTGTACTTGATGGAACGACAAGACAAACCCATGCATCCTGAGGTGATCCGCTCGCTCCCTCCGTCATCGTATTCGGTGACAAAGGGAACAAGCGCTACGAACCACTGCCATTCTCAAGATGAGGTTGTCCAGACCCTAAACCCAACACCAATATTCTTAAAATAGTGTTGTTACAGATGCTGACGAAAAATGCCATCTGTATTCTGAGTTAAACCCCAAAACCATCTGCTGAGAGAACAAAATTATATTTTCCTCTTTCAATACCACTTTTAAGTAGAAAGTAAAAAAGCAGGTTTAGTTATAAGGAATGTAGATTTGGACGTCTTGTGATCCAGGCAACAGATCAAACATGTTAAAAGAAAATATCAGTAAAACAGATTATCAGGGCATGGGGGGGGGGAGTCGACAATTTGAGACTGATATATTTTGCATCCTCAAAAAGAGGGAGGTCAAAAATAGCGCCAGGGTAAAGGATGTAGGTCCTGAGGTCATCTGGGAAACAGCTGATGAAAAGAGGGGGTATCACTATGGCGAAGAGGTGTATAAATCACAACCAAAATGCTGCACAAAACAGTGATTACCTTGCCGAACGTGACTGGGACGACCATTAAGCCAAAGTAGAGTCAAAACACGTGCGACGAAAGAGTTCACCCTGTCGCAAAGCTCATAAATAAGGTATACCCATTGACTAAACGTTCTCCGACCCGCATTAATAATGTAATAGAGGTTTCACTGATTGGCTTGGAAAGGCAAGAGGTCACGATGGGCGCAATATTGTCGTTTGACAGTGACGATAATTTATATCTGTCGACTGACTTCGACATGATAAGGGTCGCTTTCACTGCGAAGACCAATTTAAACATTATACAAATCAAATCTGAAAGATATTCGACTAAATCAAAAGCGAAGCGGGCGGTTTGAAAAGGCTACCCCTATTTCTTTCTCCTGTATTAGACACCGAACAGAAAAAGGACAACCACCACACAACCATGACTATAAAGCTACATGCAAATGAAATGGTCCTTGGACCATGTGCTCACCTAGGAAGATGTAGGCTACCAGAACGAATGACAAATGTTAAATGGAAATGTTCCAGGGCAAACCTTGGTTCTATGCAGGGTAATATGATCATGGTCAAAATCTGGCATATAATGTCAGAACATTATGCAGTTTAGCGAATTGCTATTGTTAAAGACAAAAGTTAAGGTATGGATGGAAGCCAAGAATCGAATCAGACCGAAACTTGGTGTCACATGTCATCTCACCAAGGGGTATAGATGTACCACGTTTCAGGTCAATAGCCTCAGCGGTTACGAAACGTAGGTCAAATCAGGTCAAAGTAGGTCAAATCAAAAACCTGTTACATATGTTATGTATCTTCATTATAGATACACCTAATATGATAAAAATTTGGAGATGATCGAGTCATTATTTCAGCAGGTATTGCGCGTTTTGTGTTTTCGGTTTTGGCCACCTAGTGGCCAAGCCAAGAATCGAATCGGAACGAAACTTGGTGTCGTAGGTCATCTGGCCTAGGGGTATACATGTACAAAGTTTCATGTCAATAGCCCCAGCGGTTACGAAATGCGCCCTGCTACGGACCACGGACAACGACGGACGCTGCACCACCGTAAGAGCTCAGGTGCCCTAAAAAGCTGAACTGGTCACCGCACCGTACAAATATGCCTTCCGACTGAAACGTTCTTGAAGCATCAGGGGCGAATGGGCGGGGGAGGGGGTTCTCAAACTCTTGATAAACCGTCAGTGCTACGTCTCACCACTTCCACTTACTCTACCTCCGGGGGGGGGGGGGTTATAGCTCGCTACCTCAGTATTTTGTCACAAGTGGCTGGTCAAGTCTTAGAAGGTCGTCCTAGTAATGGAAATATCAATTTCAGTGAAACTGAGTAGGCCCTACATATAATCCAGATTCGGATTCTGTGATGCCAAGAAAATGCATACTTGGCATCCTATTTTAAGCATTATTCTAGGAAAGGCCCCAAGACTCCATCGGGTTCGCGCCTCCATGCTCGACTGGCTCGACCAGGCTCGACCATGCTCGACTGCTACCATGCACGACTGGGTTCCATCTCGTCCCCTCCCCCAAATTCTGGCCCATTCTCTGCTCATTTCTCAGTCATATGAGTCTCTCAACTACATGTACCATCTGTTTCGGCCAAGAACAATTGCAAATTGAGTTCTCGTAATATACCCAGGATGTCAAGAAAAAGGTTTCTCCACTGACATCGGAATAAATAGGCCAAGTGAAATTCCTGATGTCACTTTTTGAAAGATCTTCTCTTTTAATCTGTGTTTTTTAAAACACAAATTAAAAGAGTAGGGCCATATTCATAAAGGGTGTGTAAGGACGTGTGTAACTTCACTAAATGCACAGACTTCCACGATGCATTTGACGAAGTTACACGCGTCTAAGTCTTAAACGCCCTTTATGAATATGGCCCAAGGTTTTTCATTTAAAAATCGCGTAGGTGCGACTAATGTTCCCAACTCTGGAAAGCTTATTAAAGTTGTTCCTGAAACACGTTTGAAGAAAACGGCAAGTGACCTTAGTTAAAGAGTTCATATCGATTAAGTGGCAAATGATTCCAACTACGAACCTACTAAATATGCTCACACTCTAAATCCGATGATGCCCTCATTGTCACTGTCGAATCAACAAATGCCCACAGTTTCTAAACGTTCGGTGATAAAGTAAATTTATGTACGCTGTGAAATATTGCATTTGTGGCGTCTGTAGACACGGATCGTGACACCCTCATGTCAATGATGACCAGATCTAGTAGCTCATTCATTCACAAAATTTATATTTCATATATTGTTACCAGGCCATAAATTGATAAACTTAATATCGGGTGCTACCGAAGGCAGCTGAAATCCAGCAAAATGCACCCAGAGGCCTCCAGCTCTTTTCAATAAAACCGAACACTTTTCTGTTATCTTTTGATTATATACTGGTGGGCAAAACTGATAGAGTCAGATATACTTTACATTCATTTCTCTAAGACCAGTGCCAGATATGCGGTCCTCGCCAACCACACAATGTCATAGAACGTCTATCAACTTCCAACAGCAGGTCAATGGAGAGTGTGAGCCAATCAACTTGGATGGACTAAAAGTAGGCCCTTGTCCTCATTCATATTCAAGCGGGGGAGGCGCACAAGAATATAATGCACTGGTCTTAGAGAAATGAATGTAAAGTATATTTGATAAGAACTTCACTTGTAGTAGTCGTTACCAACGTGCGACTTATATGTACGTAGTATACACAGAGATTAGAAAAACGGTGCGTTTTACAACTATGCGAGGTCAAAGAATTCCCTTGATTGAATATTTGAATAGTTTCACCAGTAGATTTTTTTTTGGGGGGGGGACCGAAAAGCACGATGCTAAAATTGATTCATTTTTCACTTGACTCAAACCAATTTTGAAGGCATGAAACCAGCTCTCTGCCGCTGCGCCCCGCCCCACGCTCCGTATAGGTTACCTTTCCACCGTGATTTGGAAGTCTGTACTTACCTTTTTTTGTTAATTCAAATATACATGTCTCAGTTGTGACGATTTACCAACTCATGAACCTTCGTGTATGAAACTGCCACATGAACGAGAGCTTTCTCTATGACGTCATGTCTCCACCCGCCTGCAATTAATGCAGCACTTCTGCATGCGCTCTGTAGAAACCTGCTAATTAGAAGAAAAAATAAGATATCAACTTTTAGACATTTACTGAAATGATACAAATACCATAACATTTTATACTCTTTACAAGAAAATTTCAGGTATTCAGGTAAAATTAAATGAGGGAAAAATAGCCAGTCAACGATTCGCGAAGGAACTTTCGAATAGAGATAAAGAATATCAGTTCCTGCAACATTGTGGTTCTTTCTGCACACATTGTAATATTAAATTCTCGTTTTTAATCCAAGCAAAATTTCCATCCTCAGGGTACAGATCACTGGAAACCAGCTCGGAGAAAGGATATTGGCTCGATGTCGCCATGATACGACACAAAAGGAAAGACGACCCGGCCGTTCTTCAGCTTGCCAATCTTCGGTGGATATGAAGTCGAGACTATTTTCCGCCGTGGTGACTTCATGTTATTAATCAAATAATTATGTGGTGTTTGATTCTCATCGGTTGTATCGGTATAACGTGATGTTTGTTTCTCATCAACACGCAGTAATGAGTGTTCCTCTGTGTTTCTTCCTCTTTTATAGGTGGGGGTTTTTGGTAAAAAATGTAAATTGTCATCTTGATCATTTTGTTTTGTTCTGTTTTTCAAAATGCGCGATTTTTCCACTCAGAAAAGAACAACTTAGGCAATACAAAACTTTAGCGGAATGCAGATATTTTGCAGTTGCACAGAATACTTTCCCGGGACCGGTAGGAAATTAGGCTGACGAAGTCAGATCTGCAACGCTGATTTTCAATAAACAAATTCTACCTCTAGGTTTGTCAACCTGGGCAATCTAACGAGCTAATCATTTTCAACCTCAGTTGTCTCCATCGTGATGTAATCAACATATCAGACTTGATATTTTGTGCATCACGCGCTTTTATCTGATGGCATAAATCGGTTCCTTTAATACCTAGAGCAATGGAAATAAGAGCTACCCTTAGGTTTTCATACCCTAGGAATCGAATGGACTGATTACTTTTGATCTGAGATGTTGGGGGTCATGGTGATATCGATATCACAAATTTGATATTTTCAGATAACTTGCCATAATGTCAACTAAGCAACATGAAACAATAAGTCTTATTTCATGCCTGCTTATCCAAGGACTGTACTACGTTAAAATTCCCAGCCTCAAGTGTCCTGGTGATTGAGATATCATGAGATTTTGATATATCAAACTTGATAATTTGAAATATCTCTGTCTGTGGTAGAGGTACAGGCATGATATAACCCATACTTAGGTTACTAAGGATGCCCGTTTCGATTATGGAATGACCTTGATGACCAGAGGTCAAGGTGAAGGTCAAACGTGAACAATGCCATGCTTATTCGACCACAAAACAATAAAACATGGCCAAACAATATTATTCCAATAGGAAAAAAGGCGATCTACATAAAACAAGTCGGAAACCATTGATATGGTCAGGATGTCATCTTGTAACTTCTTGAAATAATGCAATAGTAGGGGAGCCAAGCTGGTCAAATAGTGAATAAGGTTCCACAGAAGATATACTAATTGCTATTAACATTTTTGGTAGGTATATCTGTTCTACATAAGAATTGGGAGGACTGCTCGGTCATCTCTGTTGCGAACTCCTGTTATGGACCGTTTTGAAGTTTTGGTACTGACAGGGGCAGAGGAACCAATGTAGCCTACAGCCTTCTTCTGAACGGTGGAATTTAGACCCTATAAATATACATGTATTACCAACAGATAGAAACATGGTGCCTCTGAATCAGCCAAGGATGTTCTTAATTGCTTTTGGCAAGTGGAAATCACTTTTTGGGGTATTTGGTCCCATTTTGTGTAATTTTACATTAAAACTGCAATTTCTTACTATGTAACAACCGAAAATATTTAAGGCCATGCTGATTTGATTCACTGTCCCCATATTTCTATCTGTTGTAATACATTTATAGAGTCTAAACCCAACCGTTTAGAAGTTAGCTGTACATTGGTTCCCCTGCTCCTGTACAAAGCCGAGTCCACCAGTCCAATGATGAAGTCAGTACCAAACTTCAAAACAGTCGTAATAACAGGAGTTCGCAAGAGAGATGACCGAGCAGTCCTCCCAATTCTTATGTAGAATAGATATACCTACAAAAAATATTAACAGCAATTGTATATATTTTTGTGCAACCTCCAACCCTTATTTTGCACAATTCTGGCCGTTGGCTCCCCTGCTACAAGGACTGATGATTGTTGGAAGGTGGTACGGAACGGTTTTCCAATGAAAGGTATTATTGCTGCTGAATAGTTGCAGTGCTACAGCATGGCGTCCTGGGGAAAGGTGGACTGTTTACTCATGGTTGCAGTGCGTGCTACAGATGATATCTTTTGGAAATGTCCACAATCATGGTTGCAGTGGTACAGAGTGGTTGCCTGACGGAAGGGTTCATTGCTACTGAATCATTGTTACAATGCTATAAAGAATGGTTTCCTGCAGGAGAGGTGTGTGCAGCTGAATCATTGTTGCGGTGCTACAGAATGGCGACCTGAGGGAAGAGTAATAATGACAATAATAGGTATGTAATAGTATGAAAATTTTTAGCGCTTTATACATGTACTGTAGTACAGTCTCAAAGTGATTCACTAAGGAATATCAACATTTTGATAATCTCGACGCAACGAAATAATACAGTTCGCCGAAACGACAAACAACAGAGAGTGCTACTCTTTTATGCACAGGCCGAAAACTCCATAAAAAATAGCGAAATAAACATGTTGATTTGGGTTTTATTAAATATTACATAGTATCAGAGTTACGCTGCAAGGAGTAATTTCAGTGCGGAAGATGGACAAAAATATTCAACATACAGCACAAAGAACGACACACAAAATGGTACGATACGTAAAAGTCGTTTCCGATTTTCGCAAATTTTCGACCCAAACCGGGTTCTTCCTCAGGCACTTTCTAGTAGAGATCCCAGAAGTAAAAAAAAATTTTTTTACTTCTGGGATCTTTACTAGAAAGTGCCTGAGGAAGACCCCGGCTGGGGTCGAAAATTTGCGAAATTCGGAGACGACTTTTACGTAACGTACGAAGATGGACAAAAGATTGAAATTAAGTATGCTGAAAACCGCATTAAATTTCCTCAATTTAAAAAAGTTATGGAAGGTTATTGGTGGATATGAACTTTTTCAATGACTTAAAGCTGAACTTAATAGATATAAACCCCAAGCGGCAGAGGTAGAAATTACGAACAGCCACAAGGCACTTCCAAACTACCTCTGAAAACGATACACCCTCTCTGACGGTCACAGTTGGTTTCACTTGCCACCACGCTCTTGGACAGTAAAGAACTCAGCACAGCTGCCAAATGAGAAAAAAACGAAAAATAATATCTGATGGCACCGAGATTCGAACCCACAACCCTCTGATCGATTCGCTAAGCTCTTTCTGTACGCGCCACGAAGACTGCTTGCATACAACAATGCCGATCTACAACAAAGGCGCTCTGGTTTTGAAGATCTCCATGATGAAATAAAGCGATCGGAATTGTCGTCATGCAAGCAAGCAGTCTTCTTGCCGCGTACAGAAAGAGGTTGGCGAATCGATCATAGGGTTGTGGGTTCGAATCTCGGTGCCATCACAGATTATTTTTCGTTTTTTCTCATTTAGCAGCTGTGCTGAGATCTTTACTGTCCAAAAGCGTGGTGGCAATGAAACCAACTGTGACCGTCCGAGAGGGTGTATCGTTTTCAGAGGTAGTTTGGAAGTGCCTTGTGGCTGTTCGTAATTTCTACCTCTGCCGCTTGGGGTTTATATCTATTAAGTTCAGCTTTAACGTACGCATAGGGGTATAATATAAACGAAATGGAGCGTATTTGAATCTAAGTATATCACATGGGCAAGTTCTTACATTTATATATCCTTACATTCCATATCATCAAAACCAATGTGTCAGAAAATTCATCCTGTCTTTGCTGCACCTTTTACGTCATCGCAAATCAAAGAATGAAATTTGGTTACCCATCGGATTTTATCACCAATATTAGCAAATATTTTAGACTTTGATCATTTTTTACCATAGCCGACATTTTCTCTATTCATATCAGATTATCGTTCGTTATCAAACAAATTCTGTCCACGTGATCAATATTTCCAAGATGGCGGAAACCTGATCATCAACAAACACCGTGACGTCTTGAAATTGATAATGTCGTGGCATTCGATATGGCAAAGTTTTCGAACAAGAGGAAAAATATCTCCACAAAGCTTTGTCGAGACATGATTAGACGAGGTTTTTTTTCAGTATTTGAGAAACCGCCAGAGGGTTGATCGATACACGAAATCGAACCATGGAACAAAGAAGGAGCTTGCGAAAATGAACCGCGTCTCATAGTAAAGTAAGAATGGAAACAGTCCAATTGACTGAAACTGCGACCCCGTGCCAACATTAGTAACAAAAAAAATTGATTTTGAGTCATGCCAAAATATCCAAACTTATACAAAGAAAGATTGAGTTGTGACCCGAGACAAGAAACCAAGAGCTGAGCGCCAATTACGGCAGTAAGCTCATACACAGGCAATATTGGGAAACGGTGTGCCCGGAAATACCTACACCGACATTAACCTATTCGCTGTCAAACAAGGAGTTATCCCTTTAAACCTAGGTCACATATCCACTCCGGGGCCCGTACGGCGAGTAAAAACAGACATTTTGGCCAATTTCTACCGTGCCCAGTTTGATCTAGTTTAATTTCCGCTTATCCATTGAGGCGATTTCGGCATAATTCAGCTTAGATCTGAGTTTCAGTCTCAAAAATCGACAGCAAGCCGCTGGGTGGGGAAAATCGTACGGCGCCCGGTGCATTTGTGACCTAGGCTTTAATCTCCTGGGGCCTGTTTCATAAAACTTTTTAAAGTGACCTTAGCGCTCATGGCAGGCTAATGTAAGCTCCTAATGACACTGGCCGTTTCAGGAAGGTTGTTTTATTTATGTTAAATTAATGCTACATTTAAGGAGCGTTTCAGGAAGTGCCATTAACCTGATGTACGGGCATTAAAATTGAAGGAAGGTGGGGGTTCCTTTTAGGCCCTAATAGCGCTCTTTTTAGCGTTGGAATTCGTCGATGACTGACGCTTGGCGATGTTGCGGCCCTATTTTCAACGCCGTAAAGGCCCGTTTCCACTGAAGCCTTGTTCACACTGGCGGCGCGGTGCGATGAGAACTTTTTCTGTTAAGCCTATAAAGCCTTGTTCACACTGCAGGCGCGGTGCGATAAGGATTTTTTCGCGCCTGATTGTTTCCACTGTTTAGGCCCGTTTCCACTAGAGCGTTTTTTCGCTCGCGGAAAAGCGACGCGTTTTTGCGCGACGGATATCGCGGCGGTGGTCATTTTCTGGAGGGGTTTCCATTAGGGCGTTTCATACACCATACACCGTGCACCGAATACAGTTCGGAATGTACAGAAGTACGCCGCGGATTACGCTTTGAATGCTATTCGAGCAATCGGCTTTTGTCCGCCGGCGGCCTCCGTTGCGCAATTTTCAATCGTTTTCACCGTCCCGCTCAAGTGGAAAGGGATAAAGGGATATCCATTACAGCATTCTCAGCGGATTTCCGCTCGCAAAAACGCGGCGTCATGCACCGCGCAAAAACGCTCTAGTGGAAACGGGCCTTTAAACCTATAGCTGTTCACACTTGCGGTGCGACGCGAGGCGGTAAGAAGGCTTTAAAGGCCCGTTTCCACTATAGCGGATTCCGCCGCGTCTTGCGGCGAGCGGAGCGGTTTTCACAGGCATTGGGATAATCAATAGGCCATTGTGTTGTTAAACCATCGAAGGATTATCCAAAGCCCTGTGAAAACCGCACCGCTCGCCGGAAACCGCCGCGGAATCCGCTATAGTGGAAACAGGCCTTAAGGCCCGTTTCCACTTGAGCGTTTTACGCCGCGTTTTGACGCTTCGCCCATTGTTTGGAAGCAGAGCGGCGGAAAATAACAAAAGATTTGACGCATCACGCGGCGTAAAACGCTCTAGTGGAAACGGGCCTTTAAGGTTCTTGCACACCAAAAACGCGCGTTGAACGCCGCGGAAAACGCCGCGGTTTCCGCCCACGTACAGAGGTCACACCTCTCGCGTAAAACGCTGCGGGAGGCGTGCATTTTTCTGGGCAAGCACACTGGATAACTACAAAAGTTATTTCGGGCGGCGACGCGGCGGCGAGCGCGCGTCATTTTTTGCCGCGCGTCTTTGGTGTGACCCATTTATTGAAAATCCATTGAACTTATTTTCCCGGCGGTGAACGCGCGTCGTTTTTCGCCGTTGCGGCCCGCGGCGCGGTTTTGGTGTGAAGGGGCCTTAAGAATCCATTCACGCGATTTTCGTGCCGTGCGATGTCGCATCCTTTGTCCACAATCAACGCGGCGGAAACAAACAATGCTTTCGAGCGTCTGCGGCAAGAAAATCGCGTGAATGGATTCTTAGCCTCAGGGTGGGTATACACTACACGCGATTCGCCCAACGCATGCGACGGTTCTTTGTTATTTCATGCCGCAATGCCTCCCAAACAAAAGCAATTCGCGTGCGATGCCAAATCGCTTGGCGAATCGCTTCTAGTGTGCACCCACCCTAAGGGTGGGTCTACACTAGAGCCGTTGCGCTGGCGCATGCGGCAACGCTCGCGTCATCGCATTTGTGCATGCACACACTACATGCGGTTTTTAACTGCGATAGAAGGTGCGTTTGCGTATAAAAACACGTAACGTACATGTATGCTAAAACGCAGTATATAAGCAGACGAAAAACATTTTCTGGTGTCCAAACCAGCCCTGGACGAGGAAGCAACAGGCCCGTAGCAGCCCTCTGATGAGTGGAGGTCCCTGGCAGGGTCGAACCAGGTTTGACAGAAAGGTTGGGTGCGTAGCTCGGCGGAGGCGGTAAGGACCGGAAAGTGAAAGCCCAAACGGGGAGTCTGGGGGCCCTCCCCCAGAAAAAAATATAAGTGCTTTAGATGCATTTTCCTAGGATCTGAGAGCAGAAATATGGACATATTATAAAATGGACATTTGGGCCAAGGTATTTTGGGCAAAAAAGTGGGGGGGGGGGGCTCCCCCCCGGCTGCTACGGGCCCGAGCAATAGATCTCGAGGTCGTCATGCAAATGGAGGAGGAAGACATCGAGGAAGATGAACTGGTGGCTTTGATGACGTTGGTTTGGGGCGGAAACCCAGGGACTGTTGGCTCCATCCCATGCTCCGCAAAAGAAAAAGGACAGGAGAATTTTTCAAGACGATTTCAGAGCTAAAAGAACAGGATGGCCAGAAAAAAATGTGGCCTTCACCTTCTCAAGGCAATGCGTTGGCCTGTGCAGCGCGTTAAAAATTGGGAAATTTCCAATTCTTGCGGCAACGTAAAGCGATAACGCAACCGATACCAAACGCAACGCAACAATGTGGTCAACCCTTAATTTTTCTATTGGTTCAATTTTTGCGACGACGCATATGCNGCCTCGCGATCGGACGCCGACCAAATCGCACGACGGGGATCGCGCGTCGATCGCGCAAGATCGCGCGTCGGTCGCCGGCGACGGTCGTGCGTCGAACTATGAACCAAGCTTTAGGCTTAATTCATACTTCAACGCACGACCATTGCTGGTGACCAACGCGCGATCTTGCGTTCGACGCCAACCCCGTCGTGCGATTTGGTCGGCGTCCGATCGCGAGGCTGTAATAAGGGTAGGGACACACCTAACGCGATTCGCATGCGATTGGGCGACGCATGCGTCAAAGCCTTTGTTTGCGTGCAGTGCGGCAGAAAATAACAAAGGCGTTGTCGCATGCGTCAACGAATCGCGTTAGGTGTGTCCCTACCCTTACTTGGAGTCATTTCATAACGGGTCGCCGTCGCTAAAGTACACTGGACTGTGAATCAATTCCGCGAAGTCGGCGTCCAGATTTGACCGCGCGTCGGACGCCGATGGTCTTGCGTCGAAGTATGGACTAGGCTTTAGGATTAAAGCCTAATTTCATACCTTGCGATGGCACAGAACAGGCGTCGACTGATTTTGATCGCTTGTCGGACGCCGATGGTCTTGCGTCGAAGTATGAACTACATGTACATGTAGGCTTTTTTCCGAATCACATAAGCCCAGCTTATACTTCGACGCACGACCATCGCCGGCGACCGACGCGCTATCTTGCGTTCGACGCCGACCCCCATCGTGCGATTTCGTCGGCGTCCGATCGCAAAGCTGTAATTACATCAGTCATTTCATAACAGGTCGCCGTCGCTAAAGTACGCTGGACTCTGAATCAATTCCGCGAAGTCGGCGTCCAGATTTGGTCGTGCGTCGGACGCCGAAGGGTTTGCGTCGAAGTATAAACTAGGCTTTAGCATGTCTGAGGCACGACCGCGTGGAACAAATCAGTTGCCGATGTTGTGTGACATGACTGCAGCTGCGTCTCAATTAAGCCCAGTTTATACTTCGACGCACGACCATCGCCGCCGACCGACGGTCTATCTGGCGTTTGACGCCGACCCCATCGTGCGATTTGGTCGGCGTCCGATCGCGAAGCTGTAATTACATCAGTCATTTCATAACAGGTCGCCATCGTTAAAGTACGCTGGACTCTGAATCAATTCCGCGAAGTCGGCGTCCAGATTTGGTCGTGCGTCGGACGCCGAAGGGTTTGCGTCGAAGTATAAACTAGGCTTTACGATGATCAGAATCAGCGCCGATCAAAAAGATCACGAATCGCTAGAGTTGAACCTAGTATGTAATTAAGTTTTTAGGCGTCCGAATTCGTACTCCGAGTAGGTTTTGGTATTACACCCAGATTGGCAATAGTGTCCACTCCAGCCTACCATACACGATGACTTCAGTATATACTGAAAAGTTGCATGGTTCGACCTACCAATTAATGTACGTTGTTTTAGTGTGCCGTGATACAAAATGTCCTCAATTAGTGTTCATTTGTAGTCATTTCCACCAGACTGATAGTGTAGTTAATTAGCATAATAAAGAGTGTCATTGCAGCTACTTTCTGTTCGTGCATTGACAAATCAGTGATTGTTTTAACAACAGCTCTGAAATTACCTATACTGTAAACCAAACCGTATGGTACGAGACTGGGCTGCATTTACGCACAATCAGTCAAAACGCTCTCGCTGATAGATTAGCATTATATTATACAGACGATAGGGAGGTTGAGATCAGCGACTCATCACGTATCCTTATACGTATACGGATCGAAATGTACACAAAATTTTTCCTCGTTCTACATAATTCTATCCATATACGTATAAGGATCCGTGATAAGTCGCTGATCTCAACCTCCCTATCGGGTGGCCCAAAAACGCATCGAACTTTGAGGGCTAATAACTCATCATATCGCTATTTCACACTGTAGTACAAAGAGATTTCGTCTAATCATCTTTAATAGAAGTTTGAAAGTTATACTACTCTTGTCACAAATGACATCCCTAAATTCGCAGAAGTTACGCGTAAGTCACTCGTAACTTACGCAACAACTCACGAGCTATGTTACGCGTAACTTACGAGGTGAATTACGCGGTGAGTTACACGAATTTCGCTAGCTACGCAGTAATTAACGAGGCGAGTTACGCGGTGAGTTACGTGAAACCAAAGCCGTGAGTTATGCGTAAGTTACGGGTAACGTACGAGTAACATACGCGAAGCCGTAGGGATGTCAATTGTTGTGACCTGTACTGTAGTTAGGCAACTTTTGTTTTATGAGAAAGACAAAAATTGTCGTCAAAAAATGACATTCCGAAAAAGATAACTTTTCTTTGAAATTTTGACACCCACAGGTTTTTACTATATTAACGCTCTATTGGTCTTGAACTTTACTTCTTAAAGAGAGTTAGGTAAACTTGATACTACTAAATGACAGACAAGGTACCAATTGCATGAAATATGTGAAAACAGCTGATTGGCTGCTTCAAAAGTGACGTCATCAAGGCAACACTTTGGGCGAAAACTGTTAATGTGATTTTAAACATGGTAAGAGATCATCGGTACACACATCTTTTCATTTTTGCACATAAAAGACACGAATGAACACATTTCATATTTAAGACATAGTATTCTGGGAACTCTTTTTACGTTGAGGGAGCATGGCGACCAAAATGCTAAATTTCGATGACGTCATATTCCTTGCAGCCAATCAGCACCTAGATCCCATAAAATATTTCTATATTTCCGGAACTTCATTTTTTACCACGATTTTTGTTTTTCTCATAAAATAGCCTAGGGAGTTGAATAAATATTCTTTTCGAACATCTACGATTATTAGATGAAATGCCTTTACATATATTACAGTGTAAAATTGTGATATGACTGGATGAATACTTTCTAGGTTATTGGCCCTCAAATTTCGATGCGTTTTTTTTGGGGGGGGGGGGACACCCGATATACATATTTTATAACCTGAATTCTTACTTAACGTCCTGACTGCAGGGCAAATGCACTACGTTCTCTGCAGTAAGACAACTACGAGTGTCAATTTGGAAGATTCTGTTTTTGGCTTCTACAACACTCTTAGCAAAAAAGGTTCCAAGAGGGTTCTTTGGCCGTGGAACCTTTTGGTACTAAAAGGTTCTATCTGGAACCCTGAGGAACTTTAAGGTGTTGAAACCATTTAGAGAAATTAGGGAGTGCGCCTGATTTACCCTGCTCAGTTGATTTGCCAACCATATCTGTGAAGTTTGAAACAAACAAAATGATTTATGTATTGAACATGAAAAAGAAATCGACAACCAAAATAAAGGGGTGAGGGTTCTCCCAGTGTGGCAAACAAAGAACCCTCTGGGGTTCTTTGCCTGCCACACCTGGAGAACCCTTACAGAGGGGTTCTTTTTAGTACCCTCAAAATTTAATTGCAGATTTCTCTACAACCCTCGATGCAAAAGTGTATTTATTTTATTAGACCTCACGAATAAAGATATTCATCAGCTGGAGCACGGTGTACCGGTTGTGTTCTCACGCATTCATAGATTTCTTGATGTGGATTTCAGCACCCTGGGGTTCTTTAGGGTTCTAGATTGAACCCTATAGAAGAAAAGGTTCTTTGAAAGGCCAAAGAACCCTCTTGGAACCCTTTTTGCTAAGAGTGAATGGTGGAATAACTGTATTCTTACAGGGCCGTATGCACCAAGCCAAGATAATCTTCAACTCAGGTTTAGCCACAACTTTTCCATTGTCAGATCATACCCCACTAAACCTGAACAATTGAAAAGTTGTGGCTCAACCCGAGTTGAAGATTATCTTCGTTTGGTGCATACGGCCCTGAGTATAAACTGTTGAGTCAAAGTGTGAACTGGTCGGAAGAAAACGAACGGTGTTTGTGAGGAGACACGCTGGTGAAAGGCCTCGTGAAGAATGCCCACGTCCTTATCAAGCATGGCAGGGGAGTCGGAGCAGGGGGGGCTGGGGGGCTATAGCCCCCTCACTTTTTTGCTGAAAATGTTGTGTTTTTAACATCGGGTCAAAGGCACAGAGCAAACGCACGTCAAATAAAAATTGCCCAAAAATATGGTATTGTAGATGCTATAATCTGCTGTCAGATGCCAGGAAATCGCACCTAAGGGTGTTTCATCGTAAAATTTTTCTGGGGGTCCTTCGGCGCTGGTGTCATGCACCTTTCTTTGTCGCGTGAGGCTCCCCCAGTTCCATTGCAAATTTTAGCCCCCCCCCCTAGACGACATCCATAGGCAAAACGCTCCGACGCCCCTGAGCATGGTGATGGGAACATAATGGTCTGGGTACTATTTCTGGTGCTGGAACTGGAGAACTCGTCAAAATCGATGGCATAATGGACAAGAAAGTGCACCATAACCTAGGCCTACTTGTGAGGCATGGAATTCCGTCAGGACTAAACCTTCTGGGGTCGTGATCAAGATACCAAAATGACCAGCATGACAGCCAACGGCTTTCAAACTGTTTGAACCAGAAGTTGTTGAAATGAGGAACCATATAGTGTTTGTTTATCGTTGAATTTGTTCATTCTGACAAGCTGTCGTAATAATTTTGACTACCGGTAACTAATTCCTTAACACACACAACCCACACCTAAAATAATGCGAACTCACCCATTATCGCTGGTTCAAATCTTACTTTTTATGGTCAATAATGGCGGTTTAGTGCATGGTCGTGGATCCTTTTCAGAAGCAAATCTGAATAATTCGAAAACGGAGTGTATGTAAAAATCGTCCTACATCATACGTTGGTTTATAACCTCTGAAATCGCTAAATTAGTTCGATACATCTGTTTTTATGTCGGTAGATATTTGTTTTCCACATAGGATTTATTGTACGACAGAGCAATGAAACAATAGGTAATTAATGCAAATACTGCAATTACTGATGCAGGTTGTTTACAACATGGCTAGAATGCAAAATGGCTAGAATACAAAATGTCGTCTGCCTGAATAATGTGCAAACTATCGGCTCTATGTTATTTCGGCCATACCATCATCATTGCCAACGACGAAATTAGCGAGTTGTTGCCAGGCCAACTTACACGGTGCGATTCGGACGGACGTCCAAGACAGACGCGACTATTTCCTACGATTAGAGACTCATTTTTGATCAAGCGCGCCAAGTATACATGACCTCCAATGCAGCCGCCTGTGTTGGTCGAGTTGATGCGTCCTTCGTCGGACATCGGAAGAAAATAGAACATCCGTCTTGTGCATCCGACGTCGCAAAGGCTATAAACTTTTGTCGCATGTGCAGTTTACATGATCCGATTTGGACGTACCATCATGTCGGATCTGACAATCGGATGTAAATTGGCCTAACGTTAAGGTTCTGCTAATAGGCTAAAACAGCAAGTAAACAAATAATTCTAGTTTCGATTCACCGAGGGGGGGGGGCATTTTAATTTGGATATGAAATGGGCAAAGACTGCTTGCGATCAGGACACAATTTGTAGTAAGCTTAAACTGTATAATATTATTGCATCATTTTGATATCACTACAGCCAACTGCCAACCATCAAACAGGTCGCAACAAGATAATACTTAGATGTACAATACATTAAGCCGCACATACACGATCAATATTATTGCACAATATGGTGACCAAAATAGGGCCATGAGCTTCTGGCGTGATGGGTGGAAGAAAGATTGGCAATAATAGGGAGTTTTCGCAAAGCCCCCGAAACGCCAACGCGAATGTTCGATGGCACGAAGAGAGCACCGAACAATGGGATAGACGTTCGCGTTGGCGTTTCGGAGGCTTTGCGAAAACTCGCTAATAACGTCCATTTTGATGCTCATATTGTGCAATAATATTGAACGTGTATGTGTGGCTTTACGTGGAATATTCACATGTCGTGGGGAGTGCTTTCATTTTTGCCCCTGAATACATGGCGTTAATACATTTTTTTTCTCGCATCCTTTTTCACATTAGGGAGTATTCGCAAATCTGACGAAAAACGAAGTACGAAATACGAAATTGGACGTCATATCCATGACGTAATGTATTTCAGGAAATGGTTGGTACCACAAATGTCCCTCCTGCCAGTGCGTCTTTTAGCATGTCATGCAAGATCGAAAGAGTTATGGCGCATCTTGAATTTTTAAATTTCCAATTCGTATCAACGAAGTGGAAACGAAAGATAAATTTCAAAGTTTAATATACTACCTCTGTCGTTCTAACGTCATACGCTAAAAGACGCTCTTGCAGCAGGCGATATTTGTGGTACGAGCCATTTCCTGAAATACAGATTTGCGAAAACTCCCTATAAGCGAGGTTTCGCAAATCTGACGAAACACGAAGTACGAAATACAAAATTGGACTTCATTTCCATGACGTAATGTGNTAGGGGTTATGTCTAATAGTTTGTAGGCCCTGTTTTTCATTGGTCGTAGGTTCGAATCCCATCGTAGGCTCTGAAATTTCGTAGGTTTTTTCTGTCATATGTAGCTGTAGTTAGTACTTGTAACTGCCGTATAACAGGTTCTTGGCGCATAATTTTTAATTTTTGTTTAGCCTGAATGACAAGACGTATTTGTTTCAATGATAAGATGTCTCTTTTCCGAGGATGACAAGTTGAAAACTTGTCAGTCGACAAGATAGACCCTGTCAATTTAAGCATATGGCTGAGAACGAGTTCCAGCTTGTCAGTACGACAATAATTTTTTTAGAGTGAAGGGTGTTTGTGAGGAGACACGCTGGTGAAAGGCCTCGTGAAGAATGCCCACGTCCTTATCAAGCATCTTCTGGCGTGATGGGTGGAAGAAAGATTGGCAATAATAGGGAGTTTTCGCAAAGCCCCCGAAACGCCAACGCGAATGTTCGATGGCACGAAGAGAGCACCGAACAATAGGATAGACGTTCGCGTTGGCATTTCGGGGGCTTTGCGAAAACTCGCTAATAACGTCCATTTTGATCATCATATTGTGCAATAATATTGAACGTGTATGTGTGGCTTTACGTGGAATATTCACATGTCGTGGGGAGTGCTTTCATTTTTGCCCCTGAATACATGTCGTTAATACATTTTTTCCTCGCATCTTTTTTCACATTAGAGAGGTTTCGCAAATCTGACGAAAAACGAAGTACGAAATACGAAATTGGACGTCATATCCATGACGTAATGTATTTCAGGAAATGGTTGGTACCACAAATGTCCCTCCTGCCAGTGCGTCTTTTAGCATGTCATGCAAGATCGAAAGAGTTATGGCGCATCTTGAATTTTTAAATTTCCAATTCGTATCAACGAAGTGGAAACGAAAGATAAATTTCAAAGTTTAATATACTACCTCTGTCGTTCTAACGTCATACGCTAAAAGACGCTCTTGCAGCAGGCGATATTTGTGGTACGAGCCATTTCCTGAAATACAGATTTGCGAAAACTCCCTATAAGCGAGGTTTCGCAAATCTGACGAAACACGAAGTACGAAATACAAAATTGGACTTCATTTCCATGACGTAATGTGTTTCAGGAGATGGTTGGTACCACAAATATAGCCTGCTGCAAGAGTGTCTTTCAGCGTATAACGTATATTAAACTTTGAAATTTATCTTTAGTTTCCACGTCGTTAATACGAAGTGGAAATTTAAAAATTCAAGATGTACATGTAGCATAACTCTCTCGGTCTTACATGATATGCTAAAAGACGCACTGACAGCAGGGATATTTGTGGTACCAACCATCTCCAGAAATACATTACTCTTCATTCCACTTTCGAGTGGCGCGAGGTTTATGAACGACAGCTCCGCAACGGCAGGGTCAAATTTGACGTACCATACATCAATCGATTTGTCTTTTTTGCCGCTACAGCCATCATCACTGTCATTTTCCCTATAAACGTGACAGAAAAAAAATCTTTCACCAATCACAGTTCCTGTTTACGGTCGAAATGGTGGCTATTTTGAAATGACGCAATGCATCGCGCACGTGTAAACTGCACTGAACACCATGGCGAAACGAAATGGGTTTTGAGAAAGGGATCCGCGGTCATGACACAGTCCACCAACACTATGTTTAGACCTGATATATTTTATGTAACATGTGGCGATGATTTTCCGGCCTAACATTTTGTTTCTCATGAATAAGACATATGTTGATAAAATGACTATTTCAATAATTGGTACACGTATGTACCAGTATCATCTCAAACAACGAAGTCAATACACCCGACAATTACTTAGTTGTGTCATTCATTCAGCTTAATATCACGATATCTGTATAATTACACTTAAACGTACACATAATTCTTCAAGAGAGAATAGCGAACAAACCTTAATTACACTTCTCTCCACTCAGCGTTTTCCCCGCGACCATCCAGAACAATTTGTATCAAAATGAGGTACTCCTTAAACAATAGTAACTATTGTGTAACACAGTGACTACGGTTAAGATATGACCTCGCATTTTGTAATTATTTTTTCGGCAAAAAGAGTTTCTCTTTTTCATTTGTAGATAATGATATAATTATCGGAGACTAAATATTTTAATAACTGATAATTCTACGATAAAAGAAACATGTCTAGATATCTGAATACATTTCTGTGAGTCTTTAATTCAAATTGTGCCAATTTCTCATGGGCCCCTTGTCGACTTGGATAGAACAAGACACGAAACTATCATTTAATTGTCTCTTAATTGCAAATATTTAATTGCCCACAAGCTTGTTTAATTATATATAATTAAAAAATGTTCTCTCAAAGGTCAAATGACGGAAGGTTCTCCATCCAACATGTAAATCTTACTCTACATACGACACACAGGCTCAGGACAGTATTTTGCCACGGTTCCTATGGGCCCCCAATCGCAATGATGTTGACTACATTTTCTCTCCCTAAAGTATCAACTGAATCACACCTTTTAAAGCGAACAGGTCGTTCCAGTCAAGGTGTCCGAAGAGAATCAAACACCGCCATTTTGAGTCTATTACTATTCATGGGGTCACATAGGGAATTTTTTGCCTACCAAAGATCATATTTGCACAACTGCTTTGGCTTTGCTGCCTTCGAATAGCATTTAGTAACACCAAGAATATATAAGTACTTACATGTATATATTCTTGGTGGAACAAACCGATATTTAGGTTTTGTTGTCTGTTTTCATCGCCAATTCACTTAAGTGCCATTGTATGCATGTGGTATGCCTCAGTGTCCCTCCCCAATGTGATAAGACTGGTTTCCTGTCTAACTTAGTCGGCCAGTGGTACACATTTAAGTTGGACTGATACTATGACGAAACCTCAGCTGACAAAGATAGCCGCCATCCTTGCCATCACTTGAGAAGTTCAACGCGCTGTTTATACCGTGATTAACCCTTCATCAAGTAACGTACCATGCTTTAACGCATTCTTTTATGTGTGGCAACAGTCTCGATGCCTAATTGGTAACTTATAACGTATCATTCAAATAGATAAATTGAACAGTCTTGTCGAGGCATGCATTGAAACGTCCGGATACACTGATCATGATCAACCTCGCTGACATGAATTATCGCTGTGGTATACGGTGTACATAGATCGCATCTGTAACCTGTAAATGAGGTTGCCTAAAGGTCAAAGGTTACGTCGCCCGCCACGAGATAGAAAACCTACACAGAAAAAAAATCAACTCGAGTGGAGACTCAAAGTCTCACTTTAGGGACAAAATGGTTCGAAATACTTTTTGACTCGAAATGAAACAGAAAATATTTCGGCCCGAGACAATAGAGAGGTTAAGATGCGCCCCGAGAACGAGAACGAGAACGTGGTGACAAGAGAATGGGACTTGCATCACAAAACCATCTGGAGGTAACTCAAATTGTTTTTCACAGGAACAGTGGCGGATGTCTTCCAATGAAGAGCACACCGTTCTAAAAGCTCGATTCTTGCTATTAGAGAAGTTACAGGCATGCCACAAAGTCACCACGTTCTCGTTCTCGTTCTCGGAGTAAAATCTTAACCTCTCTAATGACACCTCGTTCCGAGAGAAAATATTTCGGGTTGAGATACTGACAGTCTCGACCTGAGAGAAAATATTTCAGGCCGAGATGTCATTGTCTCGCGCCGAAATATTTTCTGTTTCGTTTTGAGTCAAAAAGTGTTTCGAACCATTTTGTCCCTAAAGTGAGACTCTGAGTCTCCACTCGAGTTGATTTTTTTTTTTCTGTGTAATGCAAACAGAGGCGCTTTAACATTTTCAAAGAAATGGCCCAGGGCCACCTGGTGGCCAAACCAGGAATAAGATCGGACCGTAATTTAGTGTCTGAGTTACTGTGACCTAGATGAATATGTGTAGCAAGTTTCATGTCCCTAACTCTAGCGGTTACAAAACGTATCCCTATATTAGGGAGGTTTCGAAAGCGCCCGGTTAGGCCCTACGACGACGTTTATCTATTGTGTGGGTATATCCAAACAATAGATAAACGTCGTCGTATGGCCTAACCGGGCGCTTGCGAAACCTCCCTAATGTCTAACGACGACGACGACGGACGACAGACACTGCATGATGACATAGGCTCACAGTGAGCCAAAAAGCGATATCACTTTTATAACATTATCTTGTTCGGACAAAATGTGGTGCGAGTGTAGGCCTACTTTCTACGTCGGTCTACACGAGGGCGACACTAACAAACTCATCACTCATGACACAGGTGCAACAGTCAATATTCGCACTGGTACAATCTCAGTTCTTCCGTTTTATAACTCAGCCAATTGCATGAAAACCCGGCATGGAGAAAACGCGGAATTCCACGGAAATCCGCCAAGATTCCGTAACTGTATTGATAGCTTTTAACAATGGAATAAACTATACACTGGCCTTAACACATGTAGCATATAATAATATTGAAATAACAAGGCCAAGCAAAGCAGTTGGAATGCAGCCACAGCGGGATTGTTTCTGTAGCTCAACCACCTTGCTACCTCGTATTTAGGCTAGTGCCAATATGATAAGAGATAAGGGGAGGGGACGGGAGGGGATGATCCACGTGACAAGTTTCACACCAGTTAATAGTACTGTATAAACTGCAGACCACCAAATTATGTCTAGCGGAATTCCGTGGAATTCCGCGTTTTCTCCATGCCGATGAAAACCCGACGAACATCATATTACTTTCACCTGTGGAAGATTTCCATGACCCTCTTCAGGGTGTTCCAACTTGTTTTACCTTCAATATTTAATGGACTTCCTCAGCCCTGGACGTGCCAACTCGTACTTCAATCTGTACATCGTCTTTATTAGTAACAATAAATCAAATTTTCAATCAAAATGAATCTGTAAGGTACATTGCGGGACTTATAAATATGTTCGTCCAGGGACTTCAAACCGGCCATAGCTGAATCGGTAGACTAAACATACTGCACACTAGGGCTGATGTAGCTGAGTGGAAACTCGGCATGTTTGAAGGATGACCACTAATGCACATGGAATTGAAGAGTGTAACTTTACAGACTTAGGTGTTTTCCACTGCTTTGGCTACTTAAAGAATGAATCTGATTCGACTATCAATCAGGACCCATATTATCCGCTTTGGCCACCCAGATACGTATCCAACGCTTTATTAGACGCCGGTGGCTATGGTACTTCCCTTTTTGACTACCCTTTTGATATCTAAAAGACTTCATTCATCAGAATCAAAACTGCTGAGACCACGGCAATCACTTCCAAGGCCACTAGCTAATAGCCTTGAGAAATGCACGGGTATCACCCTGTCATTAGGACATTCAGGGACGTACCCCAGGGCTCTCGCTTTCGGCATTATTGTTCCAAGATATGATATTCCCTTATTAGCTTAGAAAACTATTACACCCACTATTTTCGCGATGTCGTTGGTGTTTTGGCAGTTGGTAACTAATTGCCAAGAAGTAATTTGAAGAGTAAAAGCGCCGATGCATTGATTTTAGGGCCGAATTTCTACATTGTTGTTATAAATTGATTATGCAGAGTACAATACAGTCGAATAAATGGCACAAAACCACATTGCCATCACGGAATTAATACTCCCGATCGTCAGGTTTTTTGTGAGAGTGAATCTGAGATTGTGGTCTTTAAAAGAAATCCACACTTTAAGTAAGCTATATTATATTGGATCGATCATAAATCTTTTAAGAGATTAAAATCTCTTAAAATAATCGAGTGGGAAAATTTTATTTGATAAACTGGATGTCGTCGCCAGTGGGCTGCGTTGGGACTGACATGTTGTGGCGGGTTATGACATTCTGTTTGGAGATGGTGTAAAAGTTAAAGTTAAAGTTAAAGCCCCTCTGTATTGAATTTTACGATATTTTCAAAATGTTAGGAGAGTGCACATAGAGGTCTCATGGCCTCCTTAGGTGCCCAAAATGCTTGCCTCCATACCAACTTCAGAGAATCAAGGCCTAGTTTTCAGCACAGATTAGAAAAACGACAGGGAGAGCTCTAATGTATTCAGATGGAGCGTAGTGCATTTTACACTACGCTGACGTCGTGCACTGACGTCGAGAATCGCGGCGATGATTTGTGCTTTTCAAATTCAATACAGTGGGGCTTTAAAGCTAAAGTTAAAGTTTGGGTTTATAGTCTGATATCAACAACGGTAGAGGTTGTCATCCGACTTTACACTTTAACCCCAGTCTATCCTGAAACCTTTCAGTAGAACTCAGATGACCTGCTCATTCAGCGCTACAATCTGAGCATTTCCGACCGGTACCCATTTATACACCTGGGTGGAGAGAGACCAGTGAGGCAAAGAGACTTGCCCAAAGTCTCACGCCCAGTGGGATTCGAACCCGGGATCCTCTGACCGCTAGTCGGAGGCCCGAACCACTACACCACCGTAGACATGAGATCGTTGTTTCGATTCCACTAAAAACATTGTCGTGCTTCATACCATAAAGGAATCAAACATAAAGGTAAACTGCGAACGATGAAGTAACTGGGGGATACATTTCGTGTGTTGCCACCAGATGTCTCTCACTCCCTGAACTTTGGCTTTACGTAATAGGTACATGCAGGAGCTTCACCTTTGTTTGTGGTGGTGGAGTACATGAATCTGTCAACTTGATGCCTTGAATTCCATTTCTGAAGATAACAGAGCTATTTTCAGCACCGTTAGTGTTCCATGCGTAAATGTACCTAGCCTAGTCAAATGTACACAGATGACCCTGCCACATCATCGTTCGTAGGGTTCTCATTAATTCAACCCCGTTCCTCGACAGAATTCAACAAAATTTGTGCCAAACATGCAGAAGGATCTTGTCTTGAAAGAGTCAGAATGAAAATCTGTTGAAATTTAAAGGGACACTGACCACATTGATTAATTCTAAAATTGTAAGTTGAACCTTTATGTTTGATTCCTTTATGTTCAAATACAACGCTTGCGATATTTTCTGTGTTACTCAATGGGCCGTATGCACCAACGAAGATTATCTTGAACTCAGGTTGAGTAACATCTTTTCCATCGTCTGTGGCTCAACCTGAGTTCAAGATAATCTTCATTGGTGCATACGCCCCAATAAGGCTGAAAGGGTAAATGTCGTCCTGGGTATATACAAAGATTACCCAGGATCGCAATCTTCACTAAAACAATACCCTGGGTGTAGTTTCCGCAGCGAACATCACCCAGCATCCGCAATCAGTGCCTAGGAACGACTCCTATTTAGAAATCCCGTGGAATCTCGCAGTCTCGCGCCGCGGTACTTGTTGAGTGTAGCTGTTCATGACATTCCTCAGACGGTCACGTGACCACGGGCGAGACAACCTCGAATCCAGGTGTCATATTTCGAGGCTGGGTGATGTTCGGCTGCCGAAACTACACCCAGGGTATTGTTTTAGTGAAGATTGAGATCCTGGGTAATCTTTGTATATACCCAGGACGACATTTACCCTTTCAGCCTCAATAAGTCTAAATTTTTGCCATATTAGGTCCTGAATCTAAAATTCCCAAAAATCGGATTGAAACCATTCACCCTATCAGGCCGACGGAAGTCATAGGCCTACGCCGTCTGCACTTTCGCGCTCACTACATGGAGCATTGAATGCTTGGCGTATAATACCCTGGACTGTGTGCATACACTCGTAGGCCTAGACATTTTTAAGGAGTTCAGATGATAGTGAACCTTTGAGCGACATTTGCTGACCCCGGCAACGGTCAACAGCCGTTTAATTAACCAATTCGTTTAAATCGTTTCGATTTGGAAAAATGATGTGTCAAATAGTCTTAGCAAAATGGGTGGACTGTTTTCGTGGGCCATGTAATTGCTGATATTAATCATAATCATCCATCCACATTGAATTTAATTGGCACATTTACTCGAGCAAAGATACAAAAGCGCTGTTAATTACGAACTTAGTAATTAGTTTATTATCATATGTAGTCGTTATTTGATTACGAATGTGTCGTTTCTCGGTGAGTTCTCACAGTTTCCATGGATGGCGAAGTGAAGGTCTATATGTGGGTTGCGGCGCCACATCGTACACTCGGTGGGAACCTGGCCACGTAATTGTCACCAGTATACATAGTGACATCTCTGATGGGCGCGTTGTTCACCGAATTGTCAAATGTACATCAATCAGTGTGCGGACATAAATCACCATCGCAGTGATCATGGTGATATAAGTCCTACAACGCAGGTCACGGGGGCAATACCCTTCTTTACCAACAGTGGTCCAGCGTGGGCGTTTCCCACTCTTACACATCACCCACCTCGTGACTGCTCGATAGAACTTGATAAAGGATCAGGTCATTTTCAATCAGGCGGGACTTTTGGAAGATAATTCGGATTACGGCTCCTTTCAACAGTTACCCGCCTTAAATCTCGACCATAAAGGGAGGTCCAAAGTGAAGGGCCTTATAATCCATAGGCCTACTCTGCAAATGATACTCTAGATTCGTACTTCTAAGGTTACTTTACTGAATACCCATATGACCGCCTACCCTATTAAATATGCATGGCAAAATAAAGAACCAAGACTCACTCATTGGTCAGTATGTGGAATAGTATTAATAAATTCTTTGTATGGACTATACTGTGGGCTAGGCAAGCTACAGCCTGAATATCTGAAGTGACCTTAGAAGAATGAGTCTAGAGTAAATTTGGTTAAACTACATGTAGAATGTATACAATGAAAAACTGTTTGTTTCCTATCATAACTTTACGACACGGCACATTTCGGCTGTTTCCTGCTAGCGCTTTGTTCCTGTTTCGTACCTAATGTAAGCAAGGAAATGGCACAGGTAAAACAGTAAGTTCAAGTCATAAATATCGGACGAAAGATGTACAAATGTATACGTGGAGATGACTCTGTCAGAGGTACATGTACTCTCAAAGCCTCGACAGTCCAGGGATATTTACAGCAATTAGGCCTGAACAGGTTTATAAATGTATTATCTTATTGCCAGACGGCGCTGCAGATTCAATAAAAGCAATCACATCGATGTAACTTAGTCATTCAGAAAGGCGATCACTTACAGCCATCGACCCTCTTTGATAGACATCGTTTCTCTTTCATTAATTTCATTCTCCATTAATCCTAAGGGAGTACAAAGGTAACGCAGGTGATGCTACGTGAAATGATCAAATCCCGAGCCCACTGAACCAGGCTTTGACACCGAACATCCGCTGAAACTTGGTTATTGATGTAAATATACTGAGTAGCGTGTTCGATTACCCGAGTAAGCGCCACAGCGTTCTTAACTCTGGCGTCACAACTCGCGCTTACTTGCGCCTGGCCCAAGTGAGCGACCCCCTGAGCTGGTTACTTCGGGAAAAGATGGCGGCGAACCTGACTAAGCAAATGGAGTAAAGAGGAAAATGCTTTTAGCGCCATGACACTTTACTCGAGCCAGCGCGACACCGTTCGTTCACTTTGCCTTTCACAGACGCCGTGACACTTTACTCCAACCAGGCCCGACGACAACGTTCGTTTACTTGGACTCACAGCGCACACTACTAATAAGTTTGGGACCTATGAAGAGTGAGACACTTTCTTCTCCATGGATGACACCTGTCATTCATTATGCCGTAGAGTTCCTTCATATTGTCTTGGCCTGGTGGTCGAGCGGTCTAACACGCTTGACTTTCAATTCTAACAGGGTCAGTGCGTGGGTTCGATCCCCGGCCACATGTAAGTGAAAAAGCTGTGAACCAATTAGAGTCTGTCGGATGAGACTCAAAGCCGTGGTCCCTTGTACCTGAGTGTCTATGCCAGGGCAAGTAAAAGACCCCACACAGGTGGACAGCAGCCTGTCGTGGACTCCACACCGTAGTATAAGCTTAAGATCCAAAAGGATTATGAAGCTTCAAAATATCTATCTATCTATTAGCAAAGAACGCACTCGTCTTCAGTCCACGTATCAGAACATACTGATCTCCCGTTTCGCGGATCTACACCACAGTGGCAAAGATCCATGCTACCCCTTCACAATGTATCTTAGCACGAATATCGATTGTTCGGGTGGGAGAAATCCTCAACTGTAACGGAAAATTCCAAGAGAAACCAATACGTGGCAAACCAATACGTATCCCAGAGCCGTTGCTAGCTTTTTGGTCGATGGCAATACCTCTTTTTGCGCAAAAATCCCACCGCATCCTCTCCCGTCCCCACGCAAGCTACGGCCCCGCATTCCGACCTTCAGTTGATTTGGGTCTACGGAAGGGACTGCTTGGCAAACAACGGACACTCTTCTTCACATCCGAGGAAAGGGCGATCGATCATACACAGAAAAAAAATCAACTCGAGTGGAGACTCAGATCTCACTATTGGGACAAAATGGTTCGAAATACTTTTTGACTCAAAATGAAACAGAAAATATTTCGGCCCGAGACAATGACATCTCAATCTGAGTTGAGTTATCTCAGAATGAGACTGTCAGGATCTCGGCCAGAAATATTTTCTCTCAGATCGAGACTGTCAGTATCTCAACCCGAAATATTTTCTCTCGGAACGAGAATGTCAGTCTCTCGGCCCAAAATATTTTCCGTTTCATTTTGAGACAAAAGGTAGGCCTATTTCGAACCATTTTGTCCCCATAGTGAGACTTTGAGTCTCCACTCGAGTTGATTTCTTTTTTCTGTGGACCGGACCCTTGTATACGGAAGAGATGCGGCACGACACAGGCTAATTGGAGAAAAGTGCAAACTGCAAGCAGAATTCCCTTGTGGAGGTGATTCCGCCCGCCACAATAACCCTTCCGCTGTTTTGTTGGGAGGACTGGCAAACGGATCACGTGACCTCGTTTTTGACACCCAGTGTCATCGTATTGCCAGTTTTATTGTGTTAACAACCTTTGAGAACCGTAAGCTCTTTGTTGCAAATATTCCGGTGGAAGAACTGCTACTTCCGTAGACGTCAAGTCACGCGAGAACATTCGGTTTCCGTCACTGGAGTAAACGTCCGCTCAATCTCGTCCCGGACGGAACAAAGTACAAGCCATCAATAGATTCTATTGCATTTTGATCTTGGATCGAGGTTTCATCTCCCAAGATGCCAAGATTTTTCCAAACAGAACCCGTAATTGCACGCGTCGGGATGCGTCTCAAATCAAAATACTGGAAAATAAACGGAAGTACTTTCTTTGCAAAGTGGTTTCATCGCTTTTCAGCGGCCGGTAATTGTTGGTGGATGACATGAGTTCCGCTGAAGAGAGCAGATGACATTACCTTCATTCTCACGAAATTTCAGTTGCGGAGTGGCTGTAGTATCGTAAGAGATAGAATTCAGGCGCCCATGTACGGAAAAAACATTTGGAACTCGTTTTATTTAATGGAAAGTTGGTTTGACCGAGTACTTAATCCCTCTGAGATTTGAACATTCTGCAGCCAACAAAAGTAGGGAATGGTATTTGTGAGGTAATGTCGTGATACCTGTACATACTCTAGTTTCATCGATTTAAGGCCGCTTCATTAACTCGGGCGAACCGCCCCAGTACACACCCACCCTATCCTACTCATCTTCACACTTATACTCCACTTCATTAACCTGGGGCGGAACGGACCCCCTCCCGCCCGTACAATATGCATTTGAACAGGCCTCTGTCCTTTCTAGCTGATTGACTCTCCCCACTGGTTGTGGGAAGTTGAATTGATAGTGGTCGACAAAGCTACAAAGTGATCATCCTTTATTGTATGTCTAGGCCTACGTTTTGCACTCTCTTTACAAAAAGCACATCCGACGGTCAATTGAAGTGCAGTCTTTTTGGACGCTCATAAATCTTGTTACGAAATCAACACCTCGTAGGCCCTGAACATAACCCCATTCTTTATTGAGGACTTGGTGTCGCTTACCCAACTATCGAGGCCTAAGTAGGCGGGGCTTGAAAGCGGTGAAACTAGAGTACTACAGTAAACTCGAGTTTAAACCACCGGTTCATTATGTTGTTCATAAGCACACCCACAATCGAAATGGGAGTGAATAAAACATAATAAGTATTATGCCGAATGGGTGGAATCGCTGCTCCAATCACAACCGCACACTGGAATGAATAGTTGGTTATAAGGCCTAGGGTGAAACTGACCCTTGTCTGATCCAATTCTGTTTGTGGCCTCATACAGGGTGGAAATGGATTTTAGGCTTCAGTTAATCAGTTGCGTTTCAATCCAGGCCAGCCTAGGCCTTGAGCCGCCGATTCCAGCCATTCAGCATAACACTTGTTATTTTTTATTCACTCCCATTTCGATTGTGGGTGTGCTTATGGACATAATGAACCGGTGGTTTAAACTCGAGTTTACTGTAGTATAGTACATACATGTACATGTACTACTTGGATTCAGAGATGTTCATTAAAAACGATTTGGTGCGGCAGACTGATAGTTCTTGAAATAAATATCGGCTATATAGCCCAAATCAGGTAGCAGAATGGATGGGGTACGATTATTCAATACGAGGACCAACCTTTCAGGACAAAGGTGACCGAAATCTTGCTTCAATGGTGTTTTTCGTTCAGTCAGGGTGAAATTAGGAAAGAACGGAATGATACACCTACATACCACGTATTAGTAAAAGGCGCGTATGAGCAGGAGTTAGTAGACCTGCAAAGGGAAACAGAATTCAATTTTGATGAATTTAGTGGTACCTCGACTGTTGTTCCTTTGAACTGCTATTCCTGTCCCACCAGGACGAAATCATTGACACCGATATACAAGCACACACAAATCTCACCACAAAAAAACTCTCGACAAAGCGAATAATTTGCCGTAATATTTGTTTACCGACATTTTGACATATTTTATCCGAATACGGTCATTATATCCACAATATTTAGAGCTGCGTTAGCCCTGAAAATTATGGCTTAAAAAACGGAGTAATGTGCCAATCTTGTGAAGTGTGAATATTTTTCGTTATTTTGCGGTGATTCCTTTCCAGCAGTTATCGATGGTGCACTTATCTCTTTTTGGAACGAGCAAAGCGAGAGGGCCGAGTGCATCTGTAAAATGGAATTAGCCGTATACGTGCTGAGAGAGGAGTAAGGGCCCTAAAGGGGAAGCGATCTGAAAAGTCATCAAAAGTTGACTCGTATTAGAGATTACAAATCATTGACCGACAACGATCGATCGAGAGACTGTACAGGGCCCATTATATACTGAGCCTATGCCCCCCCCCCTCAGTGTACTTGTTCCCTTGCCTATGAGCTGTTCGCCGCCTGCTTCAGCTGACGTCCTATCACTCGAAAAACTGGGGCTGCGAAAAGGGTGATTAATTAATCAGCGTTCATACGGCACTGGTAGAATAAATATTTGCTTGGCGCTACGGACCACTGTCGAGAAAAAAACATGACGTTCACGACATTGCAACGAAATTGCAAGGTTGATTCACCACAGTCATGAGCTTTTTAGAAAATCAAAACTTGCGCATTGGGTATGAGGGCAAAGAAATACGCAACCGAAATTTCCATGGCATCCTTGCTTTGGATGGCAGCGTGACAAAACACGGGACCTCCAGGGATGTCGTGATTAGACAGCCTTGATCACCCTTAGATTCAAAAGGAGTGCGACGATGGGATTCGTTGGCAGGGCCGTATTAAGCGGGGGGGAGGGGGCAGTCCCCCAGAGCCAAGAAAAAAAACGTGATTTTCATGCGGATTTTGGGCAAAAAACGGCAAAAAAGAACTTCTGCCCCCCCCCCCCCCCCAG
>NMRB01000244.1:398558-411659 GCA_002633025.1 Notospermus geniculatus | reverse complement strand
ACCCCCCCCCCCCCCCAATACATTCTAGTATTCTCACATTCTAGTGAGGGCGCACACCCATCTTTCACTCACCTGACCATAGGCTGCTGGACTTCTAAATGTCTCCATCAACAACTGCTTCTCCTATTTAATTTATTGCTGTTCCTCTTTTGTTGGTGTTGCTGAAGGTATAGAGTAACAAGTATCAGTAAAATTACATGGCCGTTGCTAGCATAGGGGCGGGAGCAAAGCCCCCTTCGACGTTCACCGAAACACGTGTTTTCATGCAGATTTTGGCGGGAAAATGGCAAAAATGCAGGTTTGCTCCCCAGACCCCCTCCCAGCACAAAAAGATAGCTTCGGCCCCGTAATGGAGAAGGCCACTGCAGGATTGAGGTCCGACAGACCTATTGTTGTTTGTTTAATAAAAAAGCCTTCCGTGAAAGTGTCTAACTATTAAACATATCAAAACAGGAAAATCGTGTGGTTGCCCAACCCATGTCATGATGTTGCTGCTTGTTTTTCCACTGTAGCTACGCGTGTGTACAATGACAGTGAGCATTTGCTTCCACTCTAATAGATGGCATCAAGAAATATTAAGGAAAACATTATCAGTCTGTTGCCTGTTTGACTTCACTGCGATGGAGTGAGACCACTGTCTGAGGCGGAAATTTCATTTAGGCCAGTTCTTTGCAATGCCTGGCACAACAACATGTACTAGTATTTGACTTGGGTTTATCAGGGACATGACTGATGACATATTACTGTAATGTTGGGGAAAACATTGTTAACATTTTTCATTTTTTATTGGATAATGCCATGTATACGTTGTGATTTACCAGTCTTTATGTGCAGTGAGTGGTCCGACCCAGTTTCGCTTTAAATTGTCCTATTACGGCTAGTCACACGAACAATTAGTCACTACCAGGCCAATAGAATTGAGGAAAATAATGGGCCCTGTATATTAATATGTTTTCAAATGATTTTTCAATAGGCCTATATTCTCCTGGTTCGTTTGGGGTAATTATTTCTGCGACATAGTAGACCTAAGCGTCCTTCTGCGCTATTGGCGACTATGTACGCCTAGACTGTTACCGACAACAGCTTCACGGAATAGCTGTTCTTTTTGGAGTGAAGTCCAATCTGGCGATCTTAAGGCACTCTAGATGGAAAATTGGCTTCGAAATTTTATCACTGCTGCTAAAACCCCCGTCACACATCCACTCCAGGGCCCGTACGGCGAGTAAAAACAGACAGATTGCCCCTGATCCCCGGGGAATGAAAACCGTAGAAAGGAATGAAAATGAACATGAACATGAAAATGAAAACGAAAATCGTAATGGACCCGTACTGTCTCTAAAATCCACGGCAAGCCGCTGGGTGGGGAAAATCGTACGGGGCCCGGTGGATATGTGACGGAGACTTTAGCCATGTGCTTCCTATTGTTTTGGGCACACGCCGAACTGGACACTCCAAAATATTCAATAACGTCATGTCGCCAACAACATGAACGAGTACGAAACATAACGCATGCAGAATGGACGAAAATACAGCAAGGCTAGCTTTCCACTAGAGCGATTTAGCGCGCCAAAACAAAAACTAGCTAAGTGCATTTCTGTAGAGACGTTTCCATCCGCGCGTTTTGGCGCGTGAGAAATGTCTCAATAGGGAGTTTTCGTAAAGCCCCCGGAACGCCAACGCGAACACCAAACCCATTGTTCAATGCCACGAACAGAGCACCGAACAAAAGGAGAGACGTTCGCGTTGGCGTTTCGGGGACTTTGCGAAAACTCCCCAATAGAAATACAATGTACACGTGATCAACTTTTCGGCTCGAGGAAAACGGGCGCTAAAACGCTTGAATGCCGGAAAGCTAGGCTAATGCCCGCTGTACAGGATCAAATTTTTCATCAATTTTTTTGGGAAATTCAGATTCCGGGCCTATTGGGGCTTCAGTGTATAAACGTGCATGTAGGCCTTTATTGAGCATATTCAGAAAATTGGATGAAAAATTTGATCGTGTACTGCGGGCATTAGATGATGTGGACTGCGAGAGAGTGGCACGTTCACGAAGTGGAAACTATCAGATCCGCTCGGGTGCTTGCTCAGGACATCAAAATAAGACACCGATAAATAAACGACCGAAGTATCTTTATGGCATGTCTTGCGGTTACTTCAGACCGGATCCACTCTTCTATCATGTCTAATTAGAACGCCCTCACAATGTGTGCTTGACAGAACAGCGAAAAAATCGCGGCACGCGTAGGAAGACTGCGTCCACTCACGCCAGGTTATCACGCATCAACAAGAAAAAATGCGGCACTGGTATGCAACACGGGAGGCTAATTATGCGTTAATTACGCAGTCAGTCAAGTGGGTTTGATAATTAACCGAATTCGGAGAGAACAATCCGTTCTTCAGCACGATTACTGACAGATGGACTTATATACTTGATCCAGTTCTTGTACACGTAACTTAAGTTTATTTTTCTGAAATAAGCATTATTCTACAGAGTTATATGGCAATAAGTACGTTTTTACTAGACGACTTTACTTTCCACTTAGAGATGGTTGTTGGCAGAAGTTTGACAAATACATTGTCATAATAACTAGGGTTCCGTCTGCAGCACGTTTTGTCACATTTGTTTGGGTATACACTCACTGGCCATATTAAGTGTTGCAGCATAGATTGTTTTCTTCATTTCTCGGTAGTCGGTCATCTATGTTGATTCCTACGGTGGCCCAAACATGCCATGTATATATTTTTGTCCACATTAAAATATTCTGAACATTATTGTATTTTTTCTCGAATTTCCACCCGGGTGAAAAGACTTTCCACATTTCTATGTTGTCGTCACAATAAAAGTACATGTAGGTGTTCTAGCCACATAACGTGTTGTCGAAGTCGTTTAAAGGCCTAGTTTACATAGAGGTGTACGGTATACGGACACGCTGGCAAACAAAGGTTTCATTTCATGGTCCTGAACCCTAGGCCATTGTTTTCCAGCGTGTCCGTATACCTGTATGTAAACCCGGTGTAACGTTTTTCAGTGTGGCCGTTTTTCTGTATGATTCCCGTTGTTCGGAACACACTGGGAAACAGACTCACTGTTTTCGTCAACCTATTGTATTGTCACACGGGCCTCACTGCAAAACGTCACACATTACTTGTGTCTGCCTAAATAAGGCCGAGTTTACATAGAGGTATACGGTATACGGATACGCTGGCGAACAAAGGTTTCGCGGTCTTGAACCATTTATTAGGCTATTTTTCGCCAGCGTGTCCGTATACCGTGTAACTACAGGGCCGTATTTAACTTTTTGGTCCAGGGGGGCAGGAGCCTCTCAGGGGGGGCAGAAGACCTCTTTTTGCCGTTTTTGCCCAAAATCCGCATGAAAATCACGTTTTTTGGTTGGCTCAAGGGGGCAACTGCCCCCTCGCCCCCCCCCCCCACCTTTAAATACGGCCCTGAACTACGTCTGCACAGGGTTCAAGAGACAATTATTGGCCGAATTTTGTCAATGGCGGTGGTGGAAATAACGTCATTACTGCTCGCCGCCTGTTTTTTGCCTCTCACAAGCCGTTTCCCCTATATACAGAAAAACCAATGACGGCATTCAGCTCAAAGTTCTCAAATGCTCCGCAAGGTGGCTGCATAGCAGCGTCCCGGGAACACTGCGTCGAACTCGTCCAAGGCCCTGTCAAATCTGAGCGCACGTACGCTTTGGGGGACACGAAAGCTTCCTCGTGCTGTGTCTAAAATGATACAGGTAATAAAACAAGTCATTTGTAAAACACTGACGAATGAGGAAAACCTAAACAACATCTTGACGAATCAGACTGATAAGAAGGAGGTCAAAAGGATAAGACGATGAAATCTCTATAGCTTATCCCTCATATAAATGAGAAATACCAAACGGAGTGAAGGGTGTTACATGCAATTACCGCATATAGTGACTACGTGGGTATTTTTCGCTCCTGTTACAGCCGCAGACCCAACAATCGCAGACATATTCACAGCGTTCCAACTTGTCTTATTTTTTTCTTCTACATTTCTGACTCTTGTTTATAAACATCTCTCACAATGTTTCCATGTGAGATGAAACGAAACACCAAACTAGAGGGAAACAGCGAACAGACGAAGCACGCCATGACTATCAAATACAGGGTATCGTTACCGGTAGACCTACGGGCGAGAATGCTCTGACTAAGGTATCGGTTCCACTGCTCAGAGTGGCATGAAAAGATCACAAGGTGACACTATCATCTGCGGAACACTATACTTGGTTTCCTTGATCACATCGCGTGCCAATGCTCACGCAAGGCGATCACCGTAAATGAGACGCAAGTCATGATATGCAATTTGTTGGTGACTGCATCTGAACGTGTTGGGGCCATTGAATATATTCGGATAACTTCGCAAAGCGAATGTTGACATTCTTGGTACCATGTTTCACACAAAGAGAGAAGACATTTTCAGTTTTACATCTGCAGACTTGAGGACGGTAACTAGGCCAGGTCTGACAGGAATCAGCGTCCCAGGAATGCAGATCCGCCAAACAATACCCTGCTATTGTAAAGGGTATATTCGAATGGTCATGGTCTCTCTAGCCATATATTATTCTAATCCCTCGCTGAACAATAAAGACCAGTCTTTGATTCCAGGGGGACTTAGATTCCTTTCACACCGGTCTGTTCCCTGGTCCGGTGGAATGAATAAGAATGTCTCCTGTATGATAGTGCCTGTTTTATTTTGTGGTGGACAATCAAAAGGAGAGAGACATGTTTATCAGTGCCCCCCCCCCCACATTGTCACGCCGCACCTTAATCCGTCAATATTTTGTTGGGGGACATTGGCAAACGGGGGCAGTGAAAAATATTACACCGGAATCCGCATGAAATAGAAATCAGGTTTCTAAGGTGAAAGACATTGCTTCCTACCAGATTCGAACCCACAGACCGGAATCAGCGATGTTTAAACAAGTAGTCTACCAGATGCAAACCCGTCAATATGCGGTTATCGGCTCTTTCCGGATAAACAAGAACTAGGAAGCGCCTCACACCTACAACAACTGGCTCCGTCTCTAATTGGCGTATTCTTGTGATAACCACCTGCGACGAGCATCGTTCCGTCATGGTACTGTATGCATTGTTATTTCTCCGGATTCTGCATAACGTTTACTAGATCAACATTGCTTCAACTGCGTTGCAGGAAAACAACAAGAATCAGACAACGTCGTCGCATGCGTTTGATTTGTTTACATACGACATGCTATCGCTGCACTCTGTAGAGGCCCTGTTCTGAGGTTGACGCTAGCGCGTGTCATCTTGACCTCAGGGTCACCAATGACCCTGAGCATCATGGGACATCCGGTATAAATGCGGCTGCGAGGCTTAATTCGGAAGATGCCATCTTGACAGTAATCTTGAATGCTTGTTTTAGCAGTGGGGAAGCCGTTTGACAAAATTTGACTGCTTGCTGTGGAATTTGCCACAAAATTGCCTGTTGATGTAGAAGATATGACTTATTTTTTGTCAACATATGCAACTGATTTGAGCACGCCTTGTGTTATTAGCCGGTTTTATGTACCTGGGATAAGTCCCATTGGGATGTCAATAATCTGGTCTTCTGGGCCGTGCGGGATACTGTGAAAATATTTAGGTACAATTTTATCGGAGATAGCTTGAATTTGGTCACCAAGCAGTTATCTAGTAGAATCGTTTATCTCGAATGGATAGCACCCCGCGTGCGACTGAAGTCGGGCGTTTTTCAATTATTAATAGCGAGGTTTAGCACCTTTCCGACTCCGACTCCGACTACAACTACGAGAATGAATTGCAGTCCGCTGTGGACATCCTTGATAAAAACGATTTGATAGACGTTTGCAAATTGTAAAATGCTATAACTTTGTGGCAGAATAATTTAGACTCGTAATCGGAAGTGCACCTAAATCGCAAATATTATAGTCGTACTTCAAGTCGTAACGACTAGTATTACGAGTTCAATATTCATAATTTATCCGTATTTCCAATTTATAATGCCAAATTTTTCTGCCTTCAATTTATGGTGTTTGATCAATTGAAAACGTCTACCAACTCGTTTTAATCAAGGATGTCCACAGCGGACTGCAATTCCTTCTCGTAGTTGAAGTCGGAGTCGGAGTCGGAAAGGTGCTAAACCTGTCTAATAAGTGATACATGCACGACGGTTATGAGGCGCAATTGAATGAAAGCCTGAGTGTGTAAAACCCACATCACTACGGTATGCAAGACGCTGCATTGAGAAGTTTTTGAAAGTAGCATGAAGCAAAAGGCTGTATGATCCATGCGCTTCGTGTCCAACAATGTAATTCACTGTGTTCTTCATGACGAGATACCGGCATTCGCTAAAGCGGCGAATCCACTGTCACGATTTTAGCTTGAGACGGGGTTGCGATCCCTTGCGATCACCTTGTATGGCAATCGGAAGTCCTTATAAGGTAATCGAAAGGGATCGCAACCCCGTCTCAAGCCAAAATCGCGACAGTGGATTCGCCCCTTAAGCACCGAGCAAAAATATGGTATATTGAGTATTGAAAAGCTGTAACCGAACCTCTTTTTTAAACACTATAAATTACTGACGCTTCTAAATCTACACTCCGTCGCTCAAATGCAATTTTTATACAAGTACATGTACGTACTTCAATAATGACCTCCCTGCCTATTTCAAGCGTAACTATTCACACATAATTATGAAATCCATACCTATGGCACGAGAAATAACAATAATTAATCTTATCTTTATCTTTTTGCAAAATTAGTTCGTAGACAGAACGTTGCTCGACTATAGGCCTACACAATGGGGCCATCCAGAATATACTTCAACCGCTCGATAGGGGTCTCTACTGTGCTATAAGTTATACTATCCACTTTCTGTTCAGTGAGTTTCATTGTTTATCAGTTCTTNGGGGGGGGGGGGCTGACGGGTGGCTGGTGGGAGCAGGACGGGCGTGTCAAGGATTATGAAGGATCCCCTAGCGAGCTGGGTTTCAGCTACAACTGGCCGCAAGAAAATAAGTCCGAGTTATTTTCTTCCGATCACCTAAGCGGCAAGCTTACCGAGCTCAGCACAGCCGTAGATGTCCTCGGGTCACCGGCCGGCAACCCGTCATTTTCCCTTTTCTTTAGCCCGTTCGGGCGTCGGAAACACATCCTTGGCAGAATTGGTGGAAATGTGACTGTACCATAACTCGTTTATTCGCAACCCTTCCTTGATTCATATGAAATCATTCCGAGTTCCGAATCACTTATTTGAGAACAACCCTTTCAACGTCCGTCTAAATCTGGTCCCTGTGAGACAGTAAATATAAAAGTTCACGCAACTATTGACCAAACCAAGGAAGTAGGAGAAAGCAAGTGCCATTAACTTGGCGTCGTCGTTATCAATATTATGATTGGAGAGGTACTCACCCATTCCAACAATCTGCATCAGGGCTCCAGGAAGTTCAAGTACATTAAAAGTGATGACGACCGCTAAAACCCTGACTGTACCCATCTTTGCTCGGGCACCAGCCTTGCCGCCTGCCTGACCTGAAACTGATTTGTTCAGAGCTGCTATCAAGCGATACGAACTGAATGTAAGGAAAGTTATAGGGAACAAAGTCGTTATCACCATATGCAGGAAGATGACATAGATGGCCAAAACATATACATTGGAGTAAAATTTCACTTTTTTCTTCCGAATGGGAATGTATGTCGCTGTACAGGGATCGTAGGCCCAGATAGTTTTGTACGCAAAAAACAATACAAATCGATAGAGAAACGAGAATGTAGCTGTCAGGAGACAAGCGTAACGAGCGTTCCTGATGGTACACAGCGACGCAGCCTTCAGCGGTTTACAGATAGCAATGAATCGCTCCACTGCCACGAACACAGTTAAATAAACAGACCATGTCTTCGCCATCCACAGAAACGCCCGGATATAACCATAAGCCATAGTCCTAAATACCATGTACTCTACAAACACACCAAAGTACTCAGGAATTCGAGGGAGTGAACTAAGTAAAAGACGACCCACAAGGAAGAGGCCGTCGGCCACTGCGAGACAGCGGAGAAAGACTGAGGTCGACGTAAATGGTTTCTCCCTCCCCAACACGACGAAAGATAAACAGTTACCGACTAAACCGATGAATATGGCGACCATGTAAAATGGAACGTCTAGCAAGAAGAAGAACATAGTAACGTGTGATGCCGTGAACGGAATGTAATCGTACCGAACGCATCTCATTGGCTCAGTGCTCTCGCCGATGCTGGCGCCATGTGACACGCTCACCGAAGTCATTATTTCCGGTTCCTCTATAACTGACCGTCTACATTTACTTACGGAATTTACTGCGCTGATTAAACGGGTCCTTTAGACCAGGTGTAATGTTTTTCACTGCCCCCCGTTTGTCAGTGCCCCCCAACAAAAGACTGACGGAATAAGCCGCGACCCGACAATAGGGGAGGCACTGATGAACATGCCTTTCTGTATTTGAGAGTCCGCCGCACAATAAAGCGGGCAGTGTCATATGGGAGGCATTCTCATACATTACACCTGGATACACAAACCTCATTTGAGATTGCTAGCCACTTAGGAGGAAACATGCACCACTGTGCTTAAAACGCCGGCTGTGGCTCCTCTTCATCTGCGCTACCACAAAAAGTGTGATACAGCAAAGACCAGCACCCTCCGACGAATCAGTGATGGCGATATGAAATCTACAAGAATTCTCTCCGAGATACAGAATAGCACAAAATTGACACACAAAATGATAATAAGCAAGAAGTCAATCTCTAGAATTCACGAATTTTCGACCCCAACCGGGGTCGAAAATTCGTGAATTCTGGAGATTGACTTCTTGCTTATTATAATGACCGGGTTTATTTATCGAGCCGCTCGATGAATAAGCACTACTTTCGGTCTTATTTGTCAAGCCGCTCGATGAGGAGTACGTGGATTCAGTGTTAATTATCGAGCTAGCTTGACAAACAGGCTTCAAATTTAGCATTGTTCGTCGAGCTGGCAATACAGACACGCCTCCTCATGAATATGCAATGGCTTCAGCTTGTTTAGTTAAGTCGGCAGTGCGGGGTGGTGCTTCATTGCTCGCAACATGGGGGTCTCCGAAGCCAGTTTATCCTTTTTTCAACCCTTGTTTCTGTGTGATGGCCCCAATCTTAGACACTGTATGTCGCATGCCTAGCTTCAGACTCTCGGTTTTCATCAGTCTCAAGATTAATCCGCTGGGGTTTGTGGGTCAGAATCTGCCGGTGAATCCGAACACCAGGGTGTGCCCAGCAGGACGATGCGGCGATTCTGTAGACGATTTTATCAGTGTCACCACTAAGAAAAAAATAATTAACCAGTTGTTCTGTGTAGAAATTTGGAAAGTCAACATAATTTTCTAAGAAAAGGAAAACAAGAAAAAGAAAAAAAAAAGAAAAAATATCATGACCACACGGGAATCGAACCCTCGACCTCAGGGGTGTACAGACTGGGCCGTCACGCGGTACCGTGATTCGCGCTTTACCGTGACTTCCGTGGTGTAAAGAGGAAGTGGATCGAATGTGGCGCAACCCCACAACTGCTCGCGGAGCATGGTGGGAATCGTGGTCGCGCTGCAGCGTGATATCACGGGGCAGTTGAAGTCAACGTTTTACAATGGTTTACTTGTGGAGATTACAACAACAATCGCGGCAAACCGAGATCACCCGAAGATAAGAGACTTTAGCACGTCTCATTTCAAAAAAGCGTCAATCGTTAAAAAAAGCGTCATTTTGAAATGACCTGTCCAAATGCAATCTCCTTCATCTTATCTACAACCTGAACTGAATTTCTGGCTCTGCAGGCGTGCATGGCGCCGAAAATGGCATATAATGCAGGTATAGGCATGGCAGGCCTGCCATTACGGCTGTCGAGGTAAATTTCGGTCGAAAATTGCCTGTAAAATCTTTAAACGTGAGTATGACACAGTGAAATCTTGCTTGTTTATTGACAAAAATTGTATGAATTTACGGTGAGAAGTTTCCGTCCCCTCCACGCAGGATTGTAGGTGTTTTCTGCCGAAACAAATATTGTATTTTGTACAGACATTGCGCGGTTTGGCGCGACAAAGTCACGTGCACGTTTCGATCACGGTACCGCGTGACGGCCCAGTCTGGTGTAGGCCCCACATCTTTGCAATGTGCCAGTCAACACACTGAAGACAGTGCCGGGTAGAGTATTTATCACCTGGTTCCGGAAATACGGGCAGCTCGACGTTTAAGCCCGATTTTGCGTACTGTTTAGCGAGCCGGGCTTGATAAATAGCCACTTCGTATTATAATTCTCTCCGAGACAGGATTCATATTCCGGTGTAAATAGAATCTAATCCCGTACCTCAAGTAAGTTTCCGTGAATGCGATTGGCTCACACCGCACACGTGACCATGAGGAATTTTGGCATGTCGACCGCTCTGACGTCACCAAAGGTGCGAGATTTCATGAAATGTCGACCGGCAATGGCCGCCGCTTTTTTCACTCTCTCGATTCGCAAGTTCGAACGTCCACAGAACAAATGCAGAGTCTTTAAAGTGTTATGAATCCCCAAATCAGATAATATATTTATGAAATTTACTGATTAATAGTGGCCTAGCTTGCATTCGTTTTTAAAATTGAGCCTGCGTTGTTATTTTATTTGAATATTTGTAAGCCGGAAAATTATCGCCTGGTGAAAAAATGACATCTTCGGGAATCTTCGGTAATCTTCGGGTGTGACGTATCCTCAGGAACTCGGCTACTTTTGAAATTCCCGCCATGCCCGCCATTGTGATTTTTTGTCGCTAGCCTGTGCCACAAATACTGTGCTTCAAAATTCTGAAAAGATGCCGGATAGGTGCGTTGCCGGGGGATGTGACAACGTGGCCTGTAAAGAAAAGGGAGTCAAGCTCCATCGGTTCCCCATAGACGACGTTATTCGATCTAAATGGATTCGTTTCGTCCGTTTCAAACGGAAAGACTTTAGCGCTTCCAGCCATTCTTCAAAATCAACTGTGCTGTGCTCCCAGCATTTTAGCAGGGAGTGCTATGAACTGAGAACTTTTTTAAAAACCGACAAAACCTTGGAGTCTGGATATCGAGAGGAAAGGTTTGTTTTACCCTGTGTTAACATGGTTAATTTCTATCTAAATATTGATTGATTTATCCAATTTGAAGGGCTTTGACACGCCGACGTCGCCGTGTCCGCTGCGTGTTTGGTGTGCGTGCAGCAGGTGCATGCATCCATGCATGATTAATTTGCGTGCGCTGTGCATGTCACGGATCGATGGATCAGATGTCGCCTTGATGTTGAATGTCTGCAGCCTGGTGTAGGCCAAACCCCGGCCTATGTTGTGACAAGGGGGCCAAGACTGCAAGGAGGGCTAGGCCTAGGCCTACGTAACGTACGCCGACGAGGCATGATGGCATTGCATAGGCCTAGGCCTATGCCCTGTTGCTGTTGCTGTTCTCTCTGTTGTTGTCCACTCCAGTCCATGACCATCCCATGCCATGTTTATTGATGTGATACGGTAGGCCTACTGGCCTTGGGGGGGTACTGAGAATGCCAGCCAGGAAGACTCTGAGCCCTAGTCCAGATTTTTACAATTTTCAATTTCATGATGTGATGTGTTCAGTTCAATAGTCTATAGGCCTAGGGGCCTACCCTATTTTGTCTTCCCCAAAAAGCCCAACGGTTGACCTTGTTTAGTCTAAACTATAAAACTGTGGTTATTAACCACAGTTTTATAGTTTTGACTCACTCTATGGCCAATTACTGCTGTACTTGGATGTAATGGTGATAACTTTTTTTATCCTATTTAGAGTGTGGGTGAAAAAAGATGATGCTATCCCGACAATCTTGGACCCGTCCAGGTGTTTGGGGGCTTGTGGCCCACCACCACCACTGACAATGGCTTCATCAGGCACATCTGGACGTCAATCGTTGTATGGACAGAAAAAGGAGAGGAGAAGAGTAAGTACCGGCATGCAGTCTGAACTCCTTATGAGGCTGGTGTTCGATTCATTGGCTGAAAGTTCAAAAAAAATTACATCACATAGATCTGCATAATGGCTAACATTTTAAGAACTGACTGGCCAGAGTCTATATTTTTCAATGAAATGGGATCCCCTTTTAATATTATTTCTGTTTTTTTTTCAGCTTGTTGAAGATGCATTGGAAAATCAAGAAGGTTTGTTGAGACTTGATGAGAATGATCAGTGTCAAACTCAGTGTGATGCAACTGATACAGGAATGTCCCATGGTACACCAACTTCAAAGTTTGTGAAAACCATAGGTTAGTATATTCAAACATGTTGAATTCTGTAACCTAGTTGCCCTTTGGCTTGGGGAAAGCCTACATGGTACCGGTACATGTCAACAGTTCACTACATGGTTACCGGTACCAGTCTTCGATTCAAAGTGAATAGAACTTATATGAAAAGTTATGGAACTCGACTTAATATTATATATATACAATAGGTGGTTGAATCTGATGATGTAGCCTACAATTTGACCATGTTGTTGATTTTTTTGGGTTATTTTCCAGTTGGAGTTGTCAATGTGCCAAGCACAAAAAAGAGGAGTGTTGCCTGCCAGGCTAACCTTCAACCCCCAAGGCCCCCACATCGGTCGGAACGGCTGCAATGTACACTTGTCAGCCACCAGTTCACTAATTTGGCTCCTGATGAACCCCTCGCTGGGAATCTTACTGATACCGGTACCGGAGAGAAGTCTGTTGGACCAGATATTACCAGCCCACCAATCCTCCCTGTGGATGTGAGTGTGGAGAAGGTTGAAAACGCAGCTGGGCCAGATGTCGCCATCCCGCTAGTCCTCCCCGTTGACCTCAATGTTGAAAAGTCAAAGATAGGAAATGCAGCTGGGCCAGACATGCCAGACCTCAACATCCCAGACCTCAACATCCCACCAATAACTTCAACACCAAAAAAGAGGCGAATACAATTAGATGATGATGAAGAAGAAGATGCCTCACAAAGTTTTATTGATGATGAGAAGAAAGATCCTACATGGAATGCAGATCTGTCTGTTGGAGAAATGTAAGTTTTTGTCACCCTAACAAGAGC
>NMRB01000244.1:384018-398251 GCA_002633025.1 Notospermus geniculatus | reverse complement strand
CCCAGGTAGTGAAAAATTTAATGAAAGCCCTGGTGACCAGTTTGAGACTGAACATTGTGTCCTGATTAGAGAGGTGTCCTCCTGGCAGAGGTGTCCGTTAAGGGAGGTTCCACTGTATTTCGGAAAACGAACACATTTTTTTCATTAACCAAGGACTTGTAGTCACGCATCGAAGATATTATATTTTCATTTCAAAGACATCTCTTGCATGGAGAACGATATTGATGTTGTTGAGCACAACGTAAGGACGACGTTGTGAGAGTAAGACAACACGCGGCGCTCGCGTCTCTTTCTCGTTTTTTGCGCAATAGGCCTACAACATACAGTTCGAATATTCAAGACCGATGGCCATTTTCATCGGGGAGATAGATTCGAACATTTTGATATAGGCCTACCTGCAACAAGAGGCTCATGAGCCTGGCGCTCAGCTGACATTTGGCTTGACATCAACCGCGTTGCGCTACTAGCATAGTGACTTGAGTCGCTTCCTACTTCTCAGGGATGCTAGGCAATGCAGCTGATGGGTGCTGATTGCAACACGTGACGTTTCAGTACACCAATCTTCCGCTATCTAAAGGGTGGTCCAACATTCCGAGGTGACGACAACTGTGTCCGCAAAACGTTTTGGATATACAGTATTCGGGCCCCAACTGGCTTCCATAATAATAATAATAATAATCTCACTCGGAAACAGCAGCCAACGTTAGAAGCTATAACAACATTTTTAAATAAAAAGGATACCTGTAAAAGCTCTGTTGTAACTGAGAAGGGTGATTACCTTTCAATAGAAAAAAAGTTTCGCCTGATTCACTTACATGTAGATCCATGGATTAAAACGCGACTCGCGGTAAGATTTTTAAATTCTGGTGGATGTTTAAACCCTCTAACGCCTTGGTAATCAGTAATTTCATTGGCAAACTCATTAGCATCTCCTTGAGACTCAGATGTCTTGGTAACAAAACCAAGGACTCGCTGGGTGGGTATTAATTTGTGGATTTAGTAAATTTGATGAAAATCGCTTTGGTCGTCCATTTATTTCTAAGTTTAAGGCATTTTAAAACGGAAAGTAAGACCTCGCCCTCGGTCATTGGTTGCGTAGGCTAACCAAGACTCGTCGGTTGTGCATTACACCTCGCCGACGCGCCTCAGGTTTTTGGCCTGATTTTACACCTGACGAGTCTTATGTTACACAACCAATGAGTCCGGCTCGTTTGATTGAACGCCTCGTCCTTTAATATCGCCGCGGAGGAATATGTTGGTCCTGTCGTCTGACCACAATGTAAACATATAATAGGGCGAGTTCATTTCCTGGATCTCACAGATATATGGTGGTCCATGTGACAGTTATTCTGAGTTGTCTCTAGTTGTATTCTTTATATTTTCCAACGCCATCCGTCTTGTGGGGTGAAGCTAATGATCTAAAATACAACATTGCTAACAAACTTTGTTTAAAATTCCCCGTAGTGACTACAGCTTCGGATCTCTAGTTGCTGAAAACAATATTTCAAATGAGTTTTCCTGTCAAGAACAGTTCTGCATGTTTACACTAGCTGTCATCTAAACAACAACTGCACAGAGGAAAACAGTTGCACAAAAAACCACCACCAGAGCGTGTCTATTAGGTCTAGGTAAAAAGAAGAGTTCTCACTCAAAGTGCCAGGCTAAGTGCTGACTCTATACCTGAAGAACAAGACAAAGTACCACTTTCACCGACGAATGAGCCTGTTGTGCTTCATGATGACATTTGAGATAATAATCGTCCTGATCGCGCCCAGTATTGTTGGATGAATAGCTACATGTATAATGCCCTTGAGTTGACTCACATGTAATAACTCAGGCGACTTTAGTTAAAGAAGCATATTTTTTTTAATTACATGTATTAGCAGATATCCGAGTTTGGCGTATCGACAGTTGAATGAATAATGAGATAGACGTACCCTAAATAGACGTACCCTAAACAGACGTACCCTAAATAACTCGCGATGTCATATTTAGTCCAAAATAATTCTAGAGTCAATGTGATGAAAACTACGGTGGCTGGGAAAGGACACGTAATTCTTTTTAAATGGCGAAGTTTTTTTATCTCAGGCACGTACGCTTTCATACACTCATCTACGTGTGAGACCTTATTCAGCATATTCAGAAACTTTGACCAAAATTATGACGGTGTGGAACGGGCATTACTCAGGCGCCTGAGATTTTAAAAAAAACTTCATCATTTCAAAAAAATTAATGTCCTTTCCCAGTCAATTGGTAAAATTTCCCAATTCCCACATATTAAAGCAAAAATATCACAACATCCATTTTCGAAATTAGGTTTACGATTATCTAACAAACGTGATATGACTATTCGAAAATGCTTTGAAAATGGAGGAAATAACGCCCTTGTGTTTCTATCCCGGAGTCAATACAATTTTGTTTCATACTAACAATACCTGAAACCAATGAGCGTAGGTGAAGACAACGAGGATGACAGAGAATTCTAAAGTTCATTGAGAAGCTGTGTCTCCTTAGAATTTTTCTTTGGTTTAACAGAACTTACATGTATCTACAGTACATTAAATGTACGGCGTACGGGGCAAATACAATTCAGCTGTTATCTTGATTATTCTGCAATACCAAAATGCGTTAAAAACCGATCAAAAGATAAAATCGATGTATTATTAAACGCTTATAAAAACGATCACAAACATACAGAGCAATTCTATTTGTGTAAATATTGACACTCCAAAACAAGATATGAGATGCTCAATTGGTATTTAACCCGTTGGTTGCCACCGGTAGGTTTACAAAGGAAGTAGTCGATTGTTCATTTCATAACTTGTTATCTATCCAAGTAGATAGGGACGACAGACACAGACGGCAATTTAAGTTATTTGGGATTCCAAATTTGCGCCATTTGATCGAAGTTGATAAATGTACGTAATTTATATGCAATGAATTAATGCCATTGTTTACTTCAAATGGGACCTTGCCAATTGGCAGCTGTTTGCCCGACATCACACTGTTGTTTTCCGTACGGCAAATACTATGAGCTACTCTGCAGCATCCGCATTTTTCATACATGGTGTCTATGATGTACAATCAGAAGACATACACACACTTCACAACATCGGTTTCTTTTCTGACGGCCTAGGCTTGGGTTGACAATGGGGATCTCTGCCTTCACATCTACATGCTTCAAAACCTGATAATGCGTATGAAAAAGATTCTCTTAATACTGGTTTGGCATGTTTAGAAGTATTTTCGTCCCATCGTCAAAGCTTTGACAGAATTTGCCATGCTATGCATCCGTAATCAAGCCCTGACCTCGACCTTCGAAATGTCGGCTAGTTCGACTGGTCTGTGATATTTTTTCGTCTGACTGATGCCCTTTTGTAGGCTATCTGGTTGTCAACACCCTCCGACTGAGGTCAGACAGGCACAAAAGCTTAGTAAATCTGGCTGGTGTGTTTTTCAGGGCACTGTATACGTATAACTGTTTCAGCTGCCACGTGATATCATATCAAACAAAATGAGAGTTGATCTTTCAAATATTTCATCCCCACATACTTCGCTCTTCCTGCAAATAATTGCGGATGCATGCACAATAAATCAAAATATTATGTTACCTGCTCCACCAAATGTTCATTTTGTTGGCGGGTTTTGATGAAAATACGAAATACACAATCATGTAAGTTAAGGTTTTGTGCTGGGAACACCGGAAGTCCGCGGTTCTGAAATAGTTGTCTAATTGCAAAAGGAGGCTGGCATATCAAGCACAAGGCAGAATTTTGTGACGTTTTGACGTCATGCATGTACATGTACATGTATTTACCTAGGCTAGATAGGTTCTGTCGGCAAGAAACTACAGATAAGCATGACGAGACGAAAGAACCTGACAATTTTGACTCAGTTTCCAATGAAACAGTATTTTTGGTAAATCACGTACAGTCTTGTTAAAAAATAAAAAGACAGTGATTTTTCCTATTCTGCTGAGATGCCAATGGTCATTTATGGGCAAGATTGCCATTTTTATACACAAAAATATGTTGCCTAAATGGTGACATACAAAATTTAGAATTTGTGGCAAATTATCATGAAAATATTAGAATTTGAAAATATCAAGAAAAAACACAATTTTTAGAATCCCCAATTTTCATTTCAAAATTATCTTGATTATTCCTTGATGATTTCTAAGAAATTCTGTGAAAAAAGTTTCGAAAAATCTCTTCTCGTTTTCAAGAAATATCAAAATATCATCAGAAAAACATGCTATTTTGGGGGTCCGTGGTTCGATTCTGGTAGGAAACAATGTCTTTCACCTGAGAAACCCGATTTCTATTTGATATTCATTACTTGTATCTCCTTTATTTTGTGACCCCTCGCATAACATAAAACTGTTTGGGTTCGGAGATTGTTTGGACTACTCGCAGGGTACTGATGGACGCATCGTTTAAACATGGGCCATTGAACCATCTTTTTTGAAGATGGGGATTTGGCCCAGTGGTTTAAGGCGTGCTGCCCCTTAGTGCTGGCGATTGATGCCTTATGCGAGGGTCCGTGGTTCGATTCTGGTAGGAAGCAATGTCTTTCACCTTAGAAATCCGATTTCTATTCTATTTTGGGGGGGGGGGCGTTTTAATATTTTTTTTAAATTCTCCGTCTATTGAAGTAAAAATGAAGGAATAATCAGTATGAATTATTATGTTATCATGATGAGTGACTGTTGATGAGGGGAAAATATGTGAACTATCGAATTTTGCAAAATATCAAATTCATAAAAACTGATGATATTCTGATATATCTGGAAAATGAGAAATGATTTTTAAAATGTTTCTTCACAGGAATTCATAGGATCGGCTGGGGAATGATATCACGCTGATTTTAAATTCAAAATACAGAATTTTGAAAAATGAGGTGTTTTTGATATTGATATTTTCATGATATTTTAGTGATATTTTGTCACAAACCCTCAATTTCGTATGTGATCCTTTTAGCAACATTATAGGGCATAACATAATACAAGTTGAGGTTGGAACCTTCGGTATATTAGCTGTCTTTTTACTTTTTAACAAGACTCTTGTACATGTAACACTAATTCTTTGATAATTGAACCCGTCAAATTAATAACAACATTTACCCCATGGCTGTCTTCGCGCCGGCTGAATATACATGTAGTAATAAAGGCAGGTGTGATAGAATCTAATGCCCCATCTACCTGATGTTCCCCTGTATTGTTTGTCACAGGATTAAGGGTCTTGGTCTCTCTGGAGTTCTATTCAATGGTGCCGCTTAATCCGTAAATGTATTGTTGGGGGACATCACATATCGGGGGTATTAGATTCTATTACACCAAGCAGTTCACTTTTTCGTCCTTATTTGGCAAGCTTGCTTGCTATCAACGCTGAAAAAAGTCCTTGTTTGGCAAACATTCAGGTCCCTAATGCATATTGATTAGGATACCGTGTGCTTGTCATGTGCTATGTACAACACGATGGAAAAGCAAACATGTTTTTAATTCCCAAGCAGTTTTTATTCGTTCTTAGGTGACAAACATCCTGAAAATATTCCTTGTTAGACAATTTACTACGGCTAGTCCCGCCCTCTAATTTTTTTCCTGCACCGTTCGGTGGATTTAGAGTATTTTCAGTAAAAAGAAAAGGCCAATAGAAAACCACGACACAGGAAAAGTGGAGAAAAAAGTCATTCCGGCCGTGAGTCGAAACGGGGACCGGCGGTTTTCTAGGCGAACGCTAGCCGACTGAGCTACCGACACAGCTGGCAGCTTGGTGTTTCATTGGCCCATGATGACCGGTGGTCTATTGTTTTCTTGCCATCTAAGACCAATTTCTGTATTGGCAAGCATTTTGCTTGCCAAATAGCCACTGGAGTTCATGTGCGGGTATGGGGGGGGGGGGGTCGGGGGGTTCGATACTCCCCTTGGCGGCCGCGGTGACCATTTTTAAAAAAAAGCATTTCTGGTTTAAAGAGGAGTTCGGAGCATATACAAAGGTGGTGTCCCCACGGCATTGATAGCATCCAACGCGTTGGATGGAGGACAGGGCCGATTGCTAAACGACCAATAGTGCCCAGTACAATTATTCTGCCCCCTTTGTAAACCCCCCTCAGAGCCTAAAGCTGCATTTAGCTGACACGCGGAATGCGGTATAGGGACGCGGAAACCCTGGCGGAAAGATATGTTGTATGGGAAAATGCATTGCATTTTCCGCTTCCGCGTTCCGCAATACGCATTCCGCGTGTCAGCTAAATGCAGCTTTATGGTCCCTCCCCTGCATGAAACGAGTCAGTGCAACCATGATAGGTCAAAGATTTCTGGCTTACGTTGACATCAAAACACTGATTTCGGACGTGGTTTTTAGGAACAAAACGTCACAGGAAAATACCCCAGGACGCGTCTCAGAGCATCTAGATTTTAATATTTTCCTGGGGGATGCCCCCCCCCCAGACCCCCCGTCGGGGCGTGGGCCTCTTTGACTCGTTGACATGAGTAGCACCACCGTAAAGTGGCTTCGGATAACAGACCCTAATCATTTTTTCATTGCATATTCCTACATAATGTACTTATGAATCCCTCTCCCGTTGCCAAAATCCTAGATCCGCCCCTGAGAGTATATACAAAAGGCATATGCTACAAGACAAGATCCGCTAGCGTATACTTAGTTAGAAATAGCCATTCGGACGCTGGCAACATCGATATCTCCAATGTAGAACCCATTCCTTTGTTTAGTTTGAGCTAATTTTATCATTTGAAGTTACTCATGAGTTTATACACGAGGATGCTTTGAAGTAATGGAATCAATCAATAATACGGTACGTCACCAATTGATCGAGTAATTGCTTAGTCACGTGATAGGTATCAAACGGCAATCATCGTTCGAACTAAAAATAATCTTGCAGATATTTTTAGATCAGGCATCAAAGTTCTCAGCTGAGTTTTTCTGCGGGTGCGCCAAGGACACGTAGCCGTAGATGAAATCATCGTCTCGTTCGAACACGTCACACAGACTTAAATGACGTCATGTACTTGCATTACATCTTACATCTGCGTTAATATTCCATGACGCCACATAATATCATGTGGTCAGTTTTTCGGACACGTCATAGAGGGGTAAAATTACGTCATATGGTACTTGGACGACATCTGCACGGGAATAATTTTGATGACGCCACAGAAGATGTTTATTTTCCGAGGAATTATACAGAAGTGGGTATGATATCAAAGAAATGATGAACTTATGAGGTCATTCGTGCCGTCACCCGTTGTCGTAATAATGTAGGCCTACCTTCCCGGTAGTATCCATTTTATGGATCGAGTCCAAATGGACTGAGTAACTTGGACTGAGTGCCAAAAAAAGATATAAACAATAATAATGAATGTTATCACCATAAATTGGTAAGAAATGGTTATCTTCAGTATGTAGAACGTAAAAGAGTTAAGAAAAACAAAACTATAAAATTTTGTTCTTCGCTGAGCTGACCTAAAATCCCCAAGTTACCTCAACCCAATAGCACTCCGCACTCAGTCTATAAACAGATGAATACATGTAGTAACAAAACATGACGACGTCACGTCATGTGGCACGCCTTTCGAGGTGACGATTCACGGAATGTGATGCTGGGAATTTTGCAACCTCGTTCCAAGGTCAAACATTATTAGCCGCCAGGCAAGCAATGCCCCCGCCACGCCTGAGTGTAGATAAGGTGTCTGATCCAATACCGCACTCTGCACTCAAATTGGGGCTACCTCGTCCCCACGATATTTCCTGGAAATACCAATACCCAGAAGTGTTGATTCTAAAATGCAGACTGTAAGTGGAACATAACTCACTAAAACTCGCTTTTTTCTGCTTATTCTGTTGCTTTCGTACGCTTTTCAGTATCTAAGCAGTATCCTTTCATATTTCCTACAAAACGGCTTGTTTCGTGCATTTTTCACATTTTGGCACTCGGTCCAAGTTACTCAGTCCATTTGGACTCAATCCATAGAATGGATACTACCTACCTTCCCTACAGTTTTGAAACTTCCTTTGAAAAATCCCTGATTGCATTGCATATAGGCCTACAGTCATGTTTCATACTCTAAATTCCCACTTACCTGTCCCATTCCTGAACTAGGAAAAAATGACTAAATCCTGAGTTGAAGATACATGTAATGGGGTGGGAGTATGGTCAAAAAGAGTAATGTCCTGTCCACTTACTTGTCCCACTCCCGAGCCTGGCAAAGAGTGACAGCGGTGCGATATCTTCAACTTAGGATTTGGTCATTTTTTCCGAGTTCAGGAATGGGACAGGTACATGTAAGTGGGAATTTAGAGTATATATTCGACACTTTGACGTTTTGCGTTTTACGCGTAAAACAAACCGTCTAGTGTACCGCATGTTGCGTTGTTGTTATATATCCAATCAACCTAATATTCGGACGTCATGACGTCGTAGTACTGAGGATGACGTCTGTCGTGTAAAGTACGTCCATTATTATATATATGACGCGCGACTGTATATACATGTACATGTAGGCCTATAGTTGCACCTTTGACGCCCAGCGCTGGCTTCATCCCCGGCAGTGCGTTTTCCTTTATGTTTGAACCATGCAATTCTCCACCTTCTATATTAACGTTATCAATGTGCATTACTTTGATAATACATTTATTTCATCAGCTTTTAGCTGTGCTTTTAGATGCTTCGCCAGTTTTCGTATTCAGTCATTGGAAACTGCACCTGTTGACGACCGGACGATAATCACGCCATCTTGCATTTAAAGAACATGAAATAGAAACGGGTTTCTAAGGTGAAAGACATCGCTTCCTACCAGATTCGAACCCACGGACCCTCGCATTATGCACCAATCGCAAGCACTAAGGGGCAGCACGCCTTAACCACTAGGTCAAATCCCCATCTTCAAAAAAAGATGGTTCAATGGCCTATGTTAGACGAGGCGTCCATCAGCACCCTGCGAGTAGTCGAATAAAGGGGTTAACGGGCCTTTAATAACTCCTGGCATTACCTTTTTCATTGTTTGGTGTAACCGTTCAATCCCTGAATAGGGGAAACGCCCAAACACTACCCGCGATCTTCATTTGGAAAATCTACAGGGCGAGCCAGGAAAATTTTCCCCACAAGGGCCAATTATTATCCTGACACAAGGCTGTTAAATTGATATCAATTTCCCTCAGAAGTACATGTAGTAGGCCCGGTCTATTGATGATTTGGTTCAATAGCCGTGGTTACACTACATAAAATCTCCGGGGTTTTTTGCTGTCGCATCTATGAATTGCCGGGCTTCAAGAAATCCGTGTCTTAATAACACGGGTTTTTGAAACACGGCAAGCTCGCAGTGCTTTTCGAAATCCCCGTGTTTTCGTTAGTTCTCAGCACGGCTACAGATGGCGCAACCATTATGTGACGTCGTTTTCGCGCCTCCAACAATGTATGCCAATACAGAAATGCCCGAAGAGTCAGTGCATGCAGCGCACCTGTCGCCGGGCTACTTAACTACAATGTAGTAGTGTGGCCCCTCGCCGGGCTCTGCGTACACACTTTTTTGACACGGGTCTGGAAAAACACGGGTATTTTCAACAGGTGTAACCGTAGCTACTGAGAAGGCTCATAAATAAGCCTAATCGAGCAGTTGTGACACATTAAACACAACTAAACAGTATTTTGTACCTGAAATGAGATGGGTTCAGAGAAGTTAATAGCCGTGGTTACACAGCATAAATTCCCCGGGTTTTTGCGGTCACCCCTGTGAATTGCCGGGCTTCAAGAAACCCGTCTCTGAAAAACACGGGTTTTTGAAACACGGCAAGCTCACCGTGTTTTTTCGAAATCCCCGTGTTTTGGTTAGTTCTTAGCAGGGCGAAAGATGGCGCTGGGTTCGGTTGCGTGGTAAGCATGGGCGGAACACTGAGTGGAAGTGTGGGAAGAGTGCATGCAGCTCATCTGTCGCCGGACTTGTAAACTACGATGAATACGTACATGTAGTGTGACCTTTCCCTGGGCGTTTCGTACACATGGGTTTGACATGGGTCTGGAAAAACACGGGTATTTTGAACAGGTGTAACCGTAGCTATTGCCAGCCAGTCTTGAAAGGGGTGGATGGCGGTCAGTGCACTTGGGTGTTATGCAAGTGCCTTGAAAATTGAGCACAGCCTTTGGTGGTCCGACATGTAATACCCAATTACAATTCTGCTGTAGGCCTAATCAGTTCAATCCAAATCTAGTCCATGGGTGGATGGCTGGGAAAGTTTTCCTGGCTCACCCTGTAGAAGTTACTGTTAGGTTAAAGATCAATTACTCATCCCCTAGGCATTTGAAAAAAAACACAATACAATCTAATTTTCCGTATCTATTTCCAATTCATTCTTCGACGAATCGAATTTTGTAAGCAAATACTATCTATGACATTTGATCTAATACGTTTACGAGCCAATTAGAATCGACCTCTGGGTCCTATTTTTTGGTCGTGTGACGTACTGTAATTGCACGTAAAGCGATTCTCTTTATAAAACAATGACAAATTTAACATCTGTCACCGTCAAACCATTTACTAATTTCTAAATTTATACTGATCATCAACACCATAACTTTTAGCTTTTCTCAACATATGATTATACAATTACATTTGCAAAGATCTTGCTGCTTGAATGTACCCTAACTTCCTTCCACAATGTTATAGCCCAATATGCAAGACGGGGCCTAGGTATTTCTCCCAGATCCTTCCGTCGAAAGCTGCCTCTGAATGATTCAATACAGGGCGTGTGCGTATGCGTGGGGAGGGAGGGGGACCACTCAACTGCTCCACAGGTCACGGAGGCGGTGGATGTTTGTACTCCCGAAATCCTTCGCAGCATTGTTGCCTATTGAAGAGTTGAAGTCTACACGATGCGTTTTGGTCGGATTCATAAGACAAACTGAAGAAAAAAATGCATTGTGTGTTATAGGCCTTCAGAAAGAACTTTACGGTAGGCATCTTTGCGATAGTATCGAGGAAAATTAAAAGAGGGCGCTTTTGGGTCGTTTTGCAGACACGTTGCACGTTCGCTGTCTTAGCTGTATGTATGAAATGATCACTTGGTCAATTCACAAAGACTACGTAATACTATGCAGAAACCATGTCGTTTGATGGCGTTTCGGGAGGGAATCCGTGAAACTAGGGAGGTTTCGAAATTAAACGATAAACGTAAACTTTACGACAACGTTATTTTTCGTACTACACATTAACCAGATTTTATATTGCATTTTCGGTACAAAAATAACGTTGTCGTTAACCTTTACGTTTATCGATTGATTTCGAAACCTCCCTAATATCACATTGTCTTCGACAACAATGTCTACAGCAAGGACCGATGCCACAGACAATAGGGTTCCATTGGGTAACACTATCTTCACCGTGACGCGACGGTCCAAAATAGACACCTATAAATTTTGACATTCATTAATGAGTGTGGCTTTACTGGGTTGTCTTTCCTTTCAAAAAAACGCGTTTCAAATAGGTATACACGGCACATCACTCAGTTTAATAATCATAAAGGAAAATATCGTTTCAAAGCAATCAATAGAGTTAGATGGAAGAGGCCAAGTCATGCTGGTTTCGCTGAAGACCTGTCATCGTTGATGACCACGATGGTCATTTATCGCTTGTTTGCTCGAAACTGGTCTTACTATCAGCAAACTGCACTTGATGCTCTTAGCCCAGCGATAATTTCACGGCATCAAGAGATAGGGAAGGAAGTGTAGGCCCCAGGATGGGCTCATGACGTACTGACTATCGAATATGTATCAACATGGCCGAATAGTTGTCCGTTTCTCGTATCTTGGTATTTTATTCTGAGATGGCTGCATATTTAATATTCTATCACTCCCGTCCCAGGTGAGCGACGGTGGCGCCCCATACCCACAGCATGCCCTGCAGGTGAATAATATCTACTGTCTAAAACGCAAACAGAATGAATCTTATCATTTGTACCTGCTGACTAAAAAAATGTATAAATCAGGCCTGCAGTTTAGAACCCTCATTATCAAAGCCGTGAAATTTGTGGGACAAAGGGGGCCCGAATGCACGGGTCGGACTTCAGCCACACTTTCATTAAAGTCTGACTTTTCTCAATGCTTTAAGCCAGAGAAAGTCTAACTTAAGCTATACTTTTGGCTAAAGTTCGACCCGTGCATACGACCCAAAGCCTACCTAGAGCAGTGCTAAAATTTCATATGTCTTTTTTATCCAATGAAAATTTCCAACGTAACAGCAATTTGGAAAAATGAACCACCGGAAAATCTTTGTTGTCTATTAAATGTACTTTCTCACTGCAGAATCATATCACAACAGCTGGATAATTTATCAGAAAAAAACATGTATTTTTTGTTGCAAGGTTGCCCCAGGGCCTGAATTTCCTGGGCCTCTGGGCTGTGGATGTCAGTAACACTTCCCTCTGGTTTTAGTAACAAGCCTGCTCACGGTTACAACTTAAATCATGAGCCAAAACACCAGCTGATAGCCTAAGTGCAGTAGGCTACTTACATGTACATGTACTAACCAGTCGTAACAATATCAAAAAAGATTAGCCAATGGACATGAAAATATCACCATAAAAGGGCGTCCATGTGACAACTAACCATTTAGCTCAACAGTCATCATGACAGTATATTATATTCTTACTTGTCTACGTCTACTTGTACAATTTTGTTCAGGGCAGGCTAGTCATTCGTTTAATATATTAATCAGTATATTATAAGTTTTAAATATCATTTTCTCTAATTCAATAGCATTATATTTTCAATGATGATATAAACATTTCAAATTTAGTTTTATTCGTGCGTTGGCTGTGAAACGAGACTGTCATGACTGTTCCAAGGAAAATCCAGTGAGCTCCGAATACAGAAGTGAATCGGACTGCACCGTACCGGTACTTCCGATGGATACACAAGAGGGCGCCGGTAGTCGGTCCGGTGTTCAGAGCCCGTAAATACACGAAATCGCCAAATTGTTTGATTGTGCACGTATATTGAGTTTAGTTTCTTTACAGCAAAATGAATTAAGGGTGTTGCTTTTTTCTTTGCTTCTTTCTTTTGATAAACGTATCCGCCCAAATAATTCGTTCATTGTGTTGGCCCTGCCATGCCTGTGTGACAGATTTCTGGTGGTGGTGGTGGGGGGGGAGGTCATGAATATGATATNTGGATAATTTATCAGAAAAAAACATGTATTTTTTGTTGCAAGGTTGCCCCAGGGCCTGAATTTCCTGGGCCCCTGGGCTATGGATGTCAGTAACACTTCCCTCTGGTTTTAGTAACAAGCCTGCTCACGGTTACAACTTAAATCATGAGCCAAAACACCAGCTGATAGCCTAAGTGCAGTAGGCTACTTACATGTACTAACCAGTCGTAACCATATCAAAAACGATTAGCCAATGGACATGAAAATATCACCATAAAAGGGCGTCCATGTGACAACTAACCATTTAGCCCAACAGTCATCATGACAGTATACTTATTATATTCTTACTTGTCTACGTCTACTTGTACAATTTTGTTCAGGGCAGGCTAGTCATTCGTTTAATATACAGTAAACTCGAGTTTAAACCACCGGTTCATAAGCACACCCACAGTCGAAATGGGAGTGAATAAAACAAAAACTATTACGCTGAATGGCTGGAATTGGTTGTACGATCACAACCACGTGATGGAATGAATAGTTGCTTAAGGCCTAGGGTGAAACTGACCCTACTTTGGGTGACTGTGCTTATGAACATAATGAACCGGTGGTTTAAACTCGAGTTTACTGTATTGATCAGTATATTATAAGTTTTAAATATCATTTTCTCTAATTCAATAGCATTATATTTTCAATGATGATATAAACATTTCAAATTTAGTTTTATTCGTGCGTTGGCTGTGAAACGAGACTGTCATGACTGTTCCAAGGAAAATCCAGTGAGCTCCGAATATAGAAGTGAATCGGACTGCACCGTACCGGTACTTCCGATGGATACACAAGAGGGCGCCGGTAGTCGGTCCGGTGTTCAGAGCCCGTAAATACACGAAATCGCCAAATTGTTTGATTGTGCATGTATATTGAGTTTAGTTTCTTTACAGCAAAATGAATTAAGGGTGTTGCTTTTTTCTTTGCTTCTTTCTTTTGATAAACGTATCCGCCCAAATAATTCGTTCATTGTGTTGGCCCTGCCGTATGCCTGTGTGACAGATTTCTGATGGTGGTGGTGGGGGGGGGGGG
>NMRB01000244.1:332252-383986 GCA_002633025.1 Notospermus geniculatus | reverse complement strand
GGTCATGAATATGACATCATTCAACCTTTACTCAAGATTCAATGATTTCCTTTCTTTAAGTTCGAAAAAGGTAAAACCTATTTGTTTCCATAAATGTAAGGTTAATCACTGAACGCGACTTCTGTTTCATATTCTTATAATTTCTGCATGTTTGTCATCGGATTTTGACGATATTAGGGAGGTTTCGCTAGCGCCCGGTTAGGCCCTACGACAACGTTTATCTATTGTGTGGGTATACCAAAACAATAGATAAACGTCGTCGTATGGCCTAACCGGGCGCTTGCGAAACCTCCCTAATGGTTATGAAAAGAACGACATTTTCGACCCTCCGCTACAAAAAAACCAGTGGTAAATCGCACGGCATGAGCCTAAACGCACTTAATCGAGAAATATCGGATACTTTTTATAGGCTGGTGTATCTAGGAAACAAAACTATTGGTAGGAATTCAAATTCCAGCCCGTTGTCGACTTTTTTTAAAAACGAATTAATTTCACGCAAACAAATAAATTGTGAACACTCAGCCTTTTTTTACAGGACGAACAAATGAACGTCAGTGCGGAGGCGCTTTGAATTTCCAACAATAGATGGACACTGACGTTGGATATAAATGTACATTATTGCCGCTAGTATTTCTAGTGTATTATAAATGCTGCAATTCCTTAAAGACACATTAAATGTATACATGTATATTGGATTCTAACTGAAATCAGGAAAAAGTACTAAAATAACAGAAAAATATGCAGTTACACTCAGCGCCAACTGGATACAAACTAATCTTTTTTTGGTTTCAAATTACCCCGTGACGGCATTGATATTCCCTCATGACTATGATATGAGATTCTAGTTTGTTATTAAAATTGTAATGACATGCTACGAGGACCAACCTTCCGGAGTAATTAAGTGGAACAGTGATTCAAGTGGCCCGCATTTTAACAGACAATACACCACTACTTTCTCAAAAATATGCAAAAAGCGGGTTCGATCGGCGATTCGGCTAACCCGATCTGAATTGTATAGCGCAGCGCAGTAGGCGATCGATGATTGGCAGGAAAATGATCGCCTGCCTAACAACAGGAGGCGGAGTCGGAACGCGCTCATTGGCTGCGCGCAACTTGTGTGGAATTATAGTAGCTATAAAGACATCACCGGCAACGTTGTGGATCAGTTGTTGAAGTCGAGTCACCGTGAACGATACAGCTGTTTAGCAAGGCACGATTTCAGCATGATAGACAGCCAACAGCCCGGTTTACCGGTGTCGGAGAGGAGTATTCCGCATCCGCTCTACATGCCTGATCCGGCGATACGTTTGGAAGCCACTGAGCCGACGCGACAGAAGCGGAGTTTTATGATAAGTAGTGTTCTCGGGGAGGAGTTGGAGGAAAATCGTCGTGAAGGAGACAGACCGGTATCTCCAGAGTCCCAGGATGCAGTGTCCGATTTGGAACTAGACGCAGACGTCAGTGTTGACGTCGAGACCGTTGATGGTCTGACGGATGATAAATTATCAGACGTGGATGACGACAAGGAGAATGCGTTAAGTGATATGACTAAGGACAGTGATAGTGAAAAGGGCGCTGAAGGACAGGATTGCAAGGATAAGGATAAGGATACTAAGTCTAATAGCAGGGGAGAGAAACCTCCTTTCAGTTATAACGCTCTGATCATGATGGCTATTCGGTCCAGCCCAGAAAAACGACTCACTCTGAATGGAATTTACGAATTTATCATGCAGAACTTTCCATATTATCGCGAGAACAAGCAGGGGTGGCAGAATTCGATTCGTCACAATCTCAGTTTGAATAAGTGTTTTGTGAAAGTGCCGAGACATTATGACGACCCTGGAAAGGGTAACTACTGGATGTTGGATCCTTCAAGTGACGATGTATTTATCGGAGGAACGACAGGGAAACTTCGGCGACGTTCGACAGCGGCAAGTAGAAGCCGCCTGGCCGCTTTCAAACGGACGGGCATTCCACCGAGGCTAACCCCCGGGTGCTTTCCCCTCGGGGCAGACAAGCCTCCGTCACTGTGGCCCATGTCTCCAATGATCCCTCTCGCACACCACGCTGCCACTGCATTACGCTACGGATACAATCCCTACGCAGGACTCATCGCACCGGGTCCGACTATGTCACGGCCAGTTCCTACCACCACAAACTTTTCCGTTGATCGTCTGTTGGGTTCAGATACCCCCACACCAACGTCGTCACCTCTTGGTACCTTAAGACCTGGACTATCACTGCCAACTAGTTCATCCCACATGTCTCAACCAGCATTTTACTTGCCCCATTTAGCCGCAGCACACCCAGCATACGCAGATATGTATTCAACCTTACGGACTATGTCTCTGGCAGCCGGACTACCCGGTTTATCCGCCCCAGCAAGCAGTAGCCCGCCAAACGGACTAAACCTGACATCTGTTGCGGACAGCCCTGCAGTTCACAATCCAGTACCAGTGATGGCGAGGACGAGTTGAGGACTACATTTGCAATAGACATGCAACAGGACCGTGTGCTTTAGGTCTGTACAAAGTGCATATTTTGTATTTATCTTGTGTATTATATTGTATCAGTCAATGTGTTTGACGAATATCGATAGGCAAAGCCAGAATTTGTAAATATTTAGCCAGCCTCTCCGAGATCGAGCCGGACTCACAAGCACACTCATGTAAGTACTTGCTTTCGACTCAGAAATCTTCTCGCCGCAATTGAAATTTGAGATACCAACGTTATCGGGTTTGGGTATCAATTTCCGTGGTTCATTTTTTATTTTGCCAAGACTATTCATAATCCCTCTATTTATCATTTATTTGGAAGTGCACTTTAGTTCTCATCTTTGATTGTCACGTGCAGTCGGCATATTGCCGGAAACTGGACAATCCATTGCCGGTCGTTCTCCATTTTTGACGCACTCAAGAAGTAAATGTACTGTACCTTTACATGTACAGCTAATTTCCCTTCCTACTGCGATTCCCCTCGTCGCAGTGCATGTGTCCGGCGTGCTCCGCCAATCATTGGTGTTTAAACTGGTAATTCAATGCTCCTATACGAACTTGAAAACACTATGCCCGTTATACACGATCAAATTTTTCATCCAATTTTTTGAATAGGCTCAATAAAGGCCTACATGCGGGTTTACATGTACATTGAATCTCCAATGAGTCCTTAATCTGAATTTCCCAAACAAATTGGATGAAAAATTTGATCGTGTACAGCGGGTATTACTTAAACCTGATTTTTTTTCGAAACTTGAGTATTTGTCAGGGACATTCGTGCTCCCCGTACAACATGTGATACTTACACGAATGGAAGGAATAGTTGTAGAATTATCCTGCCAAGTACAATCTACTTGTATCTATCAGATAATGAATGGTTTGAAAACTACTGTAAGTCTCTGAAGTCTTATTGCAAAAATGTCCAAATGACTGATCTATTTACCTGTGATTTATCAGATCCAATCGATATAATCAACCCCAGATTTCCGTTCTTTCCGTATACCTGCATTTCTCTATGTACTGACTATTGATATCTACGGGGTACACGCGATATAAAGTGTCATAAAAGTTACTACCATAATTACATATCAGGGACACCCTGTATTGTGAGTGACTCGCACAATAATCGGGTTATGTAATTCTCTATATATGGTCTGCAAAAAAGTACCGGTATCTGGTGTTATTTTTGTCAAAGCTGTCCATCATTTGATCTTATTGTAACATGCATGTATGAATCTTATGTGAAAGACTTCCACGTCTCAAAGATGTTAATTAGTTCCTCTGATCAACGTGACTTGGTCAACTTCAGTTAATTGCATGAGTGAATTTAATATGACGTCGAATCGCGACAAGTACAGTCGAGGAACTGCATTGAGGAGTTCTCTGTTTCTGAGTTTTTTAATATCATAAAGCGACAATGATACTATCTCTGCAATTCTGTAATTTGTGATTAAGGGTTAATGGGTGAATTGCTTTATAGGAAAAATGCTTTTTTTGTAATATTCTGAGCGTTTGCAGACGTCGTGGTTGTTGGTAATTAAGAGAGGTTTCGCACCGGCATGGAGAGATTTTCGACAGCGTTTACTGGGAACGCCTATTCCATTTTAGAAATGAATCGTGGAATTTCATCCCTGTTTAATATCTGCTCATTAACGACATCTTGTGGGCAATATATGAATTTCTGCTATCAGACCCGCACCACACTGACTTCAACTTATGATTTATTCCCAGCTCCTAACAGCGCGGTAGGAATGACGATCATAGTGGTGCGAAACCTGGCACATTCATGCATCTCCCTCAAGGACTGACAGTATCCATATATACATGTATCATTTTTGAATGAGACATTAATGATTATTATTATTGAAACGTTTTCTAATAAATTTTCACTTCTTGAAACTACGTTGAGACCATCGGTACCGTCCTGCGAAGATACTTTTCATGGAAAGGTCGATTCTATGGTCATTCATCAAAACATCTACACGTACTTAATCAATACATCAGTCCCGAAGGGTCGGTCTTGGAATCTATTTATCAACATGACGACCTCACTCACATGACAATATATTCACACCATTAGTATTTTGCCTTCATCCGGAACGCTCACACCGCGGCCCTTGGAATGAAATTTAAAAAACCTTAGTGCAAATTGTTTTACATGCATATTATTCCACCTAACCTGAAGTATTATTTTACATGAGGCTGTATCGTTTCAGGATCTGTCTGATGCTTATTGCGGTATTTCCCCTCGTGTCATATTTTGATATACGATTTAATTTTGCTTGTTGCAATTGAAAGGTATCGGAGACAAATAAACATGGGAGATGTTCAAAAAATGTTTTTAATACTAGTAAGTCATTCTTTGTTTACAATTTGTCATTATACAATCTGAACGCTGACAATTTTCCATTGAGGTGTTCACAGTCGAAAAACGTAGACAGGAATGTATCCAATCTGAAAAAAAAAAGAATTTTAATGGAGAGGAAAGGGTAAACACCCTTGGTCGATTAAGGGACGATAGCTGGTGATGGACCTCGATCTAAACAAATACCATCATCCATCCTTGGGGAGTCCGTGACAAACTTACAATGACTATTGCTCTGATACACCTGCAGCTGAATCATAATAACTTCGTGTGATTTACGCTTTCATCGTGGACTGAAGAAGTTCCTAGCATATAAACATGGGACATCCTGTAAAACGTGGGATCCGTGACCGAAGCAATAATCGTCGGGAAGACGCTAATCGATAAAGGGCATATTTTTAAATGTCTCGGAGTAAAAACACAAAACTCTGTTGATTAAAGCGTGTAAAATATCAGACCGACGGTATAAGATACCAGTATATTCTTAAATATTTTAACTGGATACCTCTCGTACTTGTAATTACTTGCACTGTACATTGTATCTATAGTTTCCAGCATCGCAGATGTTTCCGTCTAATCGGATGTGATTAGCCAGACCTTTCTATCAAGTTCCCAAGTGCAATATCTTCTTAAATTCTTTGACAACACTGGTAACGAGCAATCCTGCGATGACTTAAGTTGTCGTACTAAGTCTGGCACTTTTAACGAGTAATCTATTTAATATCCAAAGTATTGTGTTTGCCGCAACTTTCATATTTACCTCTTTTTCCTTTATCAACTCAATTTTACACTTCTAAGTTCGGATTTTGTCGGTATTCGTGCATGGTTAATGATTCGTGTAATTATTGCTTCTTGTTTCAATTTAATTCTGTATCATTGCTCTCATGGTTATAACTCGTGATATAGCCGGGAATTCGGTCCCTCTATTCCTTTTACAAATATTCCAGAAGTCTTCATAGTAAGCAATAATGCCTAACTGTATGATGTTTATAGGTAATGTGCCCACGTTTAAAGATGTACCGCCAGCCTAACTGCTATTGTGTTAAACGCGAGGAAGCTGGGCATTTTAATGTCTAAATGTTTCGTAACAAATGAATCTGTATATCAATAATTATTAGTTGTACCGGTAATGACATGCATGTAGCTTGTGATTCGATTTTATCTGGGCAGGTATTCTATTATATGAACGAAGTGAACCTGACTTTACTGGCAAACATGATCATTTATGTATTTATATGCTGGAATGTTTATTCACGAAAAATGGCGTAACACCTTAGTATACTGGTAAGTTGAGTGACTCTTGTCAATGGTGGTGTATCTTCTATGTCTAAACATTTAGGAACCAGTTGGACAACGATCAAGGTTTGACTTGCATGAACTCCCGAAGTAAATGTCATACAAAACGAATGACCTGTTGCGAATGATTTTATGACTATGGATATTTTTACATTTGATATTCTGCACAAATGTTACCAGCGCGTTTTCCAACCGCGACAATTTTCATTTGTTGTACTCGCATATTTTTTTGTTTTATTCCAGGCGGGGAAATTCAGTATCAGATGTATATTCACCCCAAGTGACACTTGCATTTTGACTCATTATCAAATTCGATATATTATGCCAGCATCTTTATTCATGCACATTAGAAGCATTTGTTGGTTTTCGTGAAATCAAACCACAAAGCAAACTTTTTCCCTTGGGCGGGAGGATAAGGTGTGGGTGTGTCATGATTGGTGGGGGCTGGGGGAGTCTCTCCGCTTACTTTCTACGGAGCACCGTTTCACACAAAGCACCATATACATGTACAATGTCGATAAACAGATAATATGAAGCATTTCTTAATTTCACAAAACCTGAGAGATCGCGTTTTCAGCCGCTGGTAACACCTCCAGACGATAGTATTTTGCTATTGTCTTTTCACTTACCTGTTGATCATCAGGCTATTCACCTGTCAGTAATTTCACATTCGTCAGTAGTTCAAATGGATTTTCTTGCAGTAAGATTCAAATTCATCTGCCTGCATTAAGATTCCAAATGATTTGTCTGCAATAAGTTCAAGTTGATTTTTCTGCAGTAACCGGTAACATGTTTTACTCTGTTAGCGTCATAGCGGTCGTGACGGCCAAAGGTCAGTTACTAACGCTGAAAATTGTCCTGGTACCTCTAAACTATACCCAGGATATGTAAGAGAAGTTTTCACCTAGCGGGATACACCTCGGTCTATCGATGAGGAAAGATCGGCATCGAGCATGTCGGGATAAATCTGCGGCGTACGCAACGCGATCGTTTTCCTGTTCATGTCAACCCCGGCAGTGACACTGTTGGTCATGTATGTCCTCTGCACAAGGACAACCTCGTTTAAGGTGTGTTACATTCGCCTGGGTAAAGTTTGGTACCCTGGTATACTTCTGTCACACGACAATATTCTGTATAATATGTGTAACCAGGACGAAATTTATCCTTTCAGCGTTACTACTATCCTGCAGGAGGTGGCAATTAAACTACATGTACAATGTATGATGTAGGCCTATGTGACGGCATGCCAGTATAAAGGCATTGGAGATGCCCTTGAGGAATGCTATTCGGGGCCCTAATACATATGTTTATTGACTCATCATCTAGTCTGTGTATCGTTGCACTTCACATGATATACAATGGCACGACTTTATCCATCCAAAATATCATGTATGTAGAACCTCGTTAGGTGTGTTGTAAAAGGAAGCCTCAAATAATAGTGACTTCGATGAAGTACTTAGTATATTTCTTCAATGAGATCTGGGATTTTAACGATATCCAATCTTCTCTCGCAAGCACATGGTTTTCGCAACTCAATGAAGTTCTTCCAATCTGCTATGTTACGGAATCTCGGATAATTTTATGAAAGCTAATATTCATATATTCAGCAGAGGATTGATTCAACAATAGAAGCTGTAGTAACAATGAAGTTAGAAAGCTGTAAACTTTAATCAATATCACTGAATTCTTTTTACCAATTTTCATTGTTTTCTGATATTTGGCGTTCCTGTACACAACACGCAGATCGATACATTGTTCCAAATTCCAATCAATCCGATGATGGATATCTATTCAATTGATACATCACATCGGAAAAATATGTCTATTGTTGAACATCTATATTTGTGATTCGGCGCTTATGAATCCATCAGTACCCTTAGGGCTGAACCGATTACCAAATGCAATGCATTTAGATTATGGAATAAAACATGTATTCATTGTTGTCTCTGCACAATTCAATCTCAGTGTAACCAAATGGATCGAAGCTCAAGTTGTTAAAAGAAAACGCACGACTGATATATTGATTGCGAGGCAAGTTAGTTAACCCCTTCACAACTGAGAGTGTACAAGTTGAATACCGGTGAGCGTCAATGTCGGAGCTTAAAGCTGCGTGTACAGTGGCAACATTTTTCCAACATTTGAACAACATTCCTGAGCAACATGATCTTTTGATCCTGTGTACACTGGTCAACAAATTACAGCAACATTTGATACATCATTTTGGATAACTCTTTTCCCCTGCTGTCATTAGAACAGTTGTCCAACAAGGTGTTGTTACTCTGAATGTTGGAAAAGGTTGGAAATAAAGGTTCCTTCGACATTTTTCCTGATTGGTGTCTTTTTGTTGGGTTGACCCACATTAGGGTACGTCGCTTAAAGGGTATTTGTGGTCATCTATCCAATGAAGTGTGTTAACAGTTAGTTCATACCTTGAACGAAATATTTTTTACATGTGAATAATACGATGGATTGAAAGATTTGATTGATTTTGATGGAAAACAGTTGATTCATTTAAACTTTTTTCTCAAATTTCATTTGTCCTTAAGGTAAATATGCGTTTCCCTATTCGTCATCAGATTATTGACCTTCTGGGAGACGTGGGCCTAGTTCAAATTTTGCTTTCTTATGTCTTGATCTCGCTTTATCCTGCATGGTGAGTAAACGCGATGAGTTAATTACTTTTAAAAAAATTGTATTCTTTTATCATGAAACATCTCTGTTTTGTTTCGAGGCCATGGTTGTTAGCACACGTTCCCAGTCCACCTTTTTTAAAATATCATTTTCAATTTGTAGTTAGCGTTTTTATTGGTCGATTCAGCTTTTTGTGTGCCACTGTAGTTCATGCCTGATCAAACATTTCGGGTATATATAAAAAACATTTACATTGTTCTCTGGAATTGAGTTAGTATTTCAGGTAGAATGGGGTAAAATTTTTCCACAATTATAGTCGAATAATGAAGTTGAAATCACCTCAACGAAGGTGTCAGATTACAGATTAATCCTCTTCATACAGAGCCATTGTCCTTCTACAGAGTCACTAGACTATTGACGGATGGCAACATATTATCTATGTAACCTTGGGGCGTTGCTAATTAAATCTTTTTTTACATTTTAGAAAATAACCTAGAGACAAAATGAATCGGTTTGTGGGCTTCTCTTCCATATGAACGCGTAGAGCAATTGCCAGGAATTTTTCCTGTTCAGTTATTACGTTCATGATTTTATGTTAAGACGCTTCAAGCACATATTTTTGAAAACATAGTAATAATTCATTGTTGGTGTCGATTCCATTATGAAAACGTGCACATGTTTGCTTTGTGAAGGACTGTATGCCAGGACAAGGTCAGCAATGGTGTCTAAGATTATAATGCTCATGATTTCTCGCCTTCTCTTCCTGGTTTTTGGAATATTTAAGTGCACTGTTTTAAGAAACAAAGCACCGCGTAGCTTCCTTAACTCTAAAGGCCCGTTTACACATGCAACTTTTCATATGCAACTTGTTGCATAAACCTGATGAGACAAAAAAATTCATCAAAGTTGCATGTGTAAACGGGCATGCAACTTGTTGCAACTATCTACTGCAACTTGTTGCAAATTTAGGATCCAGATCCTATTTTCTGATGAAGTTGCAACAAGTTTCACGTCGCTGGCCAAGCAAAAAATCATGTGACGTCTACTAAAGCCAAAATGGCTGCCGAACAAAGGATTCCCGCCAAAATTCCTGCAACTCGTTGCGAACTTCTGCAACTTATCGCACTGAATGTTGCAATGTGTAGGCGTCACAGGTAGACTGCAACAGGTTGCAGGTTGCAGCAACTTGCAACTTGGTGCAACCTAGTGTGAACCGCCCTTTAGGTTTACCTTTATAGCTATTGTTTGCGAGGCAGAATACAAAAGCTTAAAGTGCACCTTTGAGTTAAGGAGGCTTCTAAAATACGGGCCTATGATGCTATTTGTCGAACCTTTTACGGCTGTCTGAGTTTGGGACAATACATCCTTCCAACAAATTCAGATGTCCTCAACGAAATCCAACAGTTGGAGCCAAGTGTGATGTCACTTTTGTGTGATTTTTTGAAGGCCTTTTAATTTTCCACCATTGGTGTCAGTATCGAGCGCCGCATCATTGGAGGGATGTGCAATCCAACCTTTAGATGCGTGTTAGCCAGACAGATGCAGCAACTGTTTAAGCTCAGACAGGGTACAACATGATGGGGTAATCACAAAGCACGCGTTTCACTTTCGGGGCGGCAAAAATAATTAATGCCGTTGGAATTTTCAACGAATACAATAATGTATACTAATATATTGTAAAATTTTGTGATAGGTGTTCAATTCAGAGACTTTATTATGACGAGAAATTTACCCGTTTGCTGTGTTATGTCGGAGTTGCACATGTTAAATCCTGTGTGTAAACTTGTGATGTAAACGTGTGTAAACGTAAATTCTAATGATCTCTAAGGGGAAAGGTCTATAGTCCACAAATAATGGTGCTGAAATAACTGACGGACATACATGTAGTTATATACATGTCTATTTTAGCGACACGTAAGTGAATACCAGACCCACATCAAATTTAACCGACGCAATCGCAATATGCTAATTTGCAACGCCCAAACATTTGGTCTCTGGTGATGATCATTTTAGGAATCATTGAACTAGGATGCCTGTGCTAATGACAATTAAAGAGCAAGTTTCCACGTTGCTGACAAAGATTTTACCGTAATTTTCCTTCTTAAGTGCCCGATGACTCCTTTTAAGATGCTTCGGGGCAGATCAATTGCAAAGTGAAGCACACACACACTATTAAGCTTTATCAGTATAGTAAGTCCATTGGAGCATGATTGACTTCACACCGTTTTTTTAGTGAAGACGACAAAAAGACGCATGCGCACTAGTCTTGCCGGGCAGAGTTTCTGATGTACCTTATCAATGGCGCCCAAGATGTAGAATTCAAATAACGGTGTGCACATCAAAAGAGTTCATCTGCAATGTCTTCAGATCTTCAGACATGTCAGATGTTTCACATTTAATTACATGTATACCGAAATCAATCTTATTTTTGTGCACTGAAACATATTTTATGACTTCTTCAGTGTTTTTATCGTAACTTCATCAAAAATTATCCAAAACCACAGTTATGTAAAAGGAACCGTTGTGAAATATGAGGGTAGTGGCCATTTATTTGCAAGGGAGTGCAGAAATTGTAGACGTTTATTGTAATTTTGGAGATTTCCTGTGACGCTTTTCATTTCAAAGGCTCTCTTTTTGAATTCCTGATAGTTCTACGATTCTCGAAACAGACAAATTAAATAGATACCGGTACCGGTATGTCCAGTGCATAATGGCCAATGAAAACAATGAGGAGCGTTACATCGCCTGCTATAAACCCCAATGTCGAATTGAAGTCCGAAATCATTATCCTGCAGAGTAAAATTCCAGGGTAATACATCAAAAGTTGTCCCTTTTGGGGAAACAACACTCACATGAGCGAGCGTACATGTATATGTAAGGCTGGAGTAGACATAATTCTGAATTAATATCCACATTTAATCAAACGAATCAATGTCTACATTAAACCGACCAATAGAATTTGATTTTTATTTGTGGACATTTTTTCGACTTAANAGTGCAGAAATTGTAGACGTTTATTGTAATTTTGGAGATTTCCTGTGACGCTTTTCATTTCAAAGGCTCTCTTTTTGAATTCCTGATAGTTCTACGATTCTCGAAACAGACAAATTAAATAGATACCGGTACCGGTATGTCCAGTGCATAATGGCCAATGAAAACAATGAGGAGCGTTACATCGCCTGTTATAAACCCCAATGTCGAATTGAAGTCCGAAATCATTATCCTGCAGAGTAAAATTCCAGGGTAATACATCAAAAGTTGTCCCTTTTGGGGAAACAGCACTCACATGAGCGAGCGTACATGTATATGTGAGGCTGGAGTAGACATAATTCTGAATTAATATCCACATTTAATCAAACGAATCAATGTCTACATTAAATCGACCAATAGAATTTGATGTTTATTTGTGGACATTTTTTTCGACTTAATATCTACAATAAAACTCGATTTAATACCACCATCAAATCAATTTAATCCGCCGCCCCCCCCCCACANCACACACACACACCTTGATAATATACAATCTACTAATCAGAGGAGATTTTTTTATGCGGACAGACATCTGACATAAAATGGAATTAAAATTCCATTTTATGTCGGATGTCCATGGATTCGAATTAATATAGACATAAAATGGAATTAATGTCCGCATAAAAAGTCTCCTCTGATTTGCAGATTGTGTAGCTATCGGCGGAAGTAGTAACTTGATTTAGTGGTTGTATTAAATCGATTTCATGATGGTATGAAATCGACTTAATGGTGGTATTAAATCGTTTAATGGCATGGTATCAAGTCGGTTTAATGTGGACATTAAATCGCATATATGTCCAAATATAAAAGTCAAATTCTATTGGTCGATTTAATGTAGACATTAATTCGTTTGATTTAATATGGGTACTAATCCAGAATTATGTCCAGCCCACCCTGCCATAAGCGAAAACGCCACTATTTGTTGTCTCTCAATGGCCGTAGCAATTACCTTAAACGTATAAGGTAAAATAAAAGGCTTTATATCAAGAACACTGTCTGTGTTTAGATGTAAACTCATACACAAGTAGGCACAGCTTTTTTATGGAGACAATGAACACCATTATGACGCTCTCACTCAAAAAGCTTTTGCCTTCGTCTCGAAGGTAGAGATGACCCCTTACCTAACTTAAAGAGATCTGACATCATTTTCTCAATGATAAGGATGAGACCCACATGTATGGTTTTACATGGCCTTTACGGCGACAGTCTATACAATAAGAACAAGAATAACTTGCCTGCAAAGATCTAGCGAATTTCCGTCTCGGAATCCGTGTCATTACCGTGGCCATAAATTGACCACTTCCAAAAAATGCCAAAGGCTCTTTCATTAGTTCAAGTTGCAAGACTCATTCAGTGATGTACACCAAAAGCTAGTCGATTGCATGGGTGAGATTCACATCAATCGTAAACAAAGACGACAAATGCACTCCTATCTTCCAGAGGTATTTTGAATATTTTGATGTTTTTTGACATAAGCGCTATATTCTTAGTGGATCTCGCATTGCTCTGTACAATCATCTTTTACATTTCTTGCCTTGTTGATCTATTTTTCCGTGCAATTCGTAGTCTATTGCTGTTCTCTCCTTTTCTCTGAGACATGGTTTATACACGTATTTGCGGCTGGTTTTGTACACTAACTCTAAAGTTAATCATGTTGTACATACTTCCCCGTGTGAACACTTTCGTTATACCAAGTAACGTTGAAAAATCCAAGAAAAAGAAAAGTTGGCCTCAAATATTTGGCAATTTCTGATTGATCTTAAACATGAGTAGAGCCTTATGGATTGAAGAGAAAATCTGTACGGCTTCCCTCTATAACCGCTGACAGGATTCAGGATATCTATAATTTCCATATTAACAGCCAAGATTTGACATGTTTGATAGAAGATGATCCAAGCATAGATAGATAATCGTCCGTGGGCTTTCTCGATCATCTAGCTAGTGTCTATTTTATGTATTCCACAGTCCTGGTTATATTCTTTAAGGGCCATATGCACCAAACGAATTATCTTGAACTCAGGTTCAGGAGCCACAACTTTTCAGTTGTTCAGGTTTGCCAGGGCATGATGTGACAACGGAAAAGTTGTGGCTCAACCTGAGTTCAAGATAATCTTCGTTTGGTGCATACGGCCCACTGTGAAAATGGAGCATAATTTGGGATGGTGTACTCTGCAAACATTTTGGTTGCAGGATTTGACTGGTTGTAAATCATACCTAGAACTAGTGCAGGATATGATGATGTGTCAAGGTGCTTACACGATCGCAGAATATTTTGTCAAACCAGAAATGGTAAACCTACTGACAGCTAGGACAGATCATGTTTTTGTGACATTTCTTGCCTATTGAACTTGTCTTTATGAAATGTCACAATGAAGAAGTGTGTCTGAAATCCTTTAATCTGACTGTGGCCACCAAATTGTGAACTTGACAACCATACCACGGGACGGTATTTTTTATATCGTATTATGTTGGTGGTCACATTTTCACCGATATGAAGAAACCAGATACTTAGGATTCCGAATATCATTATTTGCCAGAGTACATGTACATACATAGTGTTGTAATGCGTGATTATCACTTCCCAATGACATAGAAAAATGAGGAATTCATATTCTCGACAAAACAGAGCGAAAGCCACCGTGGTTGACGATTTGAACGTTTCGTCAGCAACTCACATTAATGAGATGAATGCCTTACTCAAATTGATTCATGCATTATCGTTTCTTCCAGCCGGTCGTAACGATACTATGCAGAAGTTTGCCCAATATTACAGACCTAGGTCGTTTCTTCCTACACACAGTTGGACTGCGACGAAACCTTTTATCTCTGAAGTTGCTATAGTTGTAGTATATTCCTTTGACAAGGCTATTCGTTTACAACTCTGCTTATTTCATTTCTTCCGTCATTGGCGGCCATTAATTTCCTGGGCATCATGTACCGCAAAAGAATGATATAAGCCGGATTACGACATACATGTACATGTACAACCATGGAGGTTTTAATCCTCTTCAAAACTTCTCTGGTACAACTAACAGTTTCAGATTTTATAGTTGTAAATCGTGTAGTACAGTGCTGCTAAAACAGTGTCTTGTTGCAAATCACAACGTAATCTTCATTATAGGTGTCCCAACAACTGATAAGTTAAAATAAGCGAGCCTTACACATTTTGGTTAAGATAAGATTGATATATCGATTTTACAAATTATGGAATCTGCTGATGATCGAATGAAAAGTAAGCTAAATGAGAAACCCATTGATCCCACTAAAACGTCAAAGTCAAACTCTACCTGCAGTAAGTGTATACAGTTAGACTTCTCTCCCGTCGAATCTCACGAGTTTGACATCAATTGATACGATGAGCTACTATGAATTCGAAGTATCAGTTTTCGTTCGGTATCGGTGTAGTCGAATTATTTCGCCATATACATGTACCGGTATTCTTACAATTGATTGGACTTTGTTTCTATTTTGGTGATCTCAGCGCGCAAGAGTCATATCCTAAACGATTGAGTGAGGATATCACGATGGTCATTTTGCTGTTATATTCTGAACAGTTCCGGCGTTAGATGTTGAAGATGCATATTTTTATTTATCGCGTAAATGATTTGTATCCTCACAGGCAACCTTACTTTTCTTCAATATTGTGCTCTACTAATCGAAATATCCTCACTCTATCCTCAGCGCTCAAAGAGTTAAACTACATAGCAAACTCATTCTTTGAACTTCCATGTATTGTTTAGAACGTTTCTTTCATACGAGGTTATAATTACATGTATTTGTAGGAAAAAAATGAATATTTTCATCACGTGTATTGGTTTAAATCTGTAATGAAATGGTAGATTTGCCCTAGGTCAATTTTACCACTCGTTTTGTGTATGTTTGTGTACGTGCGGCAAGTATTGTTGAGTGCTACGGCTAGCAGATGTAAAGGTTAAATAAACTATTCATAATGTTAAATGTTACGTCTTCCTCTTTTTTCATATCGGCATCAAGTGTAGTGACATTTGAAGCTCCCTCTAGTTGGCGGACATCTCTGCCAGGAGGACACATCCTTTAATGACACGCACCCTGGCAAAACTTCAGTCTCGAACTGGTGATTATTTCTATTCACTTTGACCTCGGCGATCAGGACGACTCTCAGTCAAGGTCAGCATGTGTCAGTCGCAAAGGTGTCATCTGAGTTGATGTAGATCTTCACATAGCTGCAGCTGCTTATGTGGAGTCATTGGCAAATGCTTATGTCCGCCTAAAACCTTCGATAAACTTTTTCATAAATTGAGAAAATTTGATGCGGATTTTCGCCCTGCTAAACTTCAATCTTTTGTCTATCTTCCATACTCAAATTACTCTTCACCGCGCATAAAACCCCATAAAGTATCAATATTTTTATTTCGCTATTTTTACGGAGTTTTTCCCTTGTGGATGAAAGAGTAGCACTTTCCAAGCCACTTGGTTGTAGTTTCTGTGAAATCCATCAACGCGTTGCTGAGATACATGTATTTGAGATTATCAAATTGTTGATATTTTGAGATTTTTCACGAAATGAGTTAGCCCGAACGACAACCAAATGTTTTAGAAAGTGCTCGTCTTTCATCCACAATGGAAAAACTTCATAAAAATTGGCGAAACAAACATTTCGATTTTTATGGGGTTTATTAAATGGCCGATTACATAACATCAGAGAAATGCTGCATGGTGTAATTTGAGTGTTGAAGATGGAGAATAGATTGAAGTTTCATACGCATGAAAACCGCATCAAATTTCTTCAATTTATAAAAAAGTTATGGAAGGTTATGGGTAGAGATAAAGTTTCTAAATGACTGTACATATCAATAGCCCCAGACCATAGAACTTCCGCCTCACTGGAGTTCGCAACTTATATCTACTATAGTGATGGCCTACTGTTAAATTTGCCAAGAACGTGGAAAGTGCCGTTCAGGGAGTGCTATTCTCTGAATCTTGTAAGATCACCTGGCGCTCCCAGCCTATTTGACTTCGACTTGCCTGGTAATAATTCCACCCAAAGCTCATAATATACTAGAAAGGGAGACACTCGATGAAGTAAGACCGAGTTTACATAGAGGTATACAGTATACGAACATGCTGGCGAACAAAAGTTTCATGGTCATGAACCCTTTATCACGCCATTGTTCGCCGGCGGATCCGTATACCGCATAAATCTACGCAAACCCGGCATATGGCCAAGTTTACATAGAGGTATACGGTATACGGACACGCTGGCGAACAAAGATTTCATGGTCATGAACATTTGCCCTTTATTAGACCTTTGTTCGCCAGCGTGTCCGTATACCGTATACCTCTATCTATGTAAACCCGGCCTAAGGCTAAGTTCACATAGAAGTATACGGTATACGGAAACGCTCGCAAACAATGGCCTAATAAAGGTTCATGACCATGAAACATTTCTTCGCCAGCGTGTTCATATACTGTATACCTCTATGTGAACTCAGCCTTAAGGCCACTGTTACATAGAAGTATACGGTATACGAAAACGCCGGTTAACAAAGGCTTTGCGAGGGTTCAAGATCGTGAAGCCATTGTTAACCGGCGTTTTCGTATACCGTATACTTCTATGTTATAGGGGCCTAAGGAATCGGAGAGCGTTCCACAACGTAGGCGTTATTTATGGCTGCAAAAATTACAGCGATGAACAATGTTAGTTAAAGGAGCTGGACGTCCAAGTTGTAAACACTCACTCACTGGTTCTCTATCCACGCGAGCCTGCGGTGCTGCCACCTATTGTCGGTGATATGTACTGACGTGAATATCGTGAGTGAGTTGCATTGGACCGGGCACCAGTCTAACGNCCACCCAAAGCTCATAATATACTAGAAAGGGAGACACTCGATGAAGTAAGACCGAGTTTACATAGAGGTATACAGTATACGAACATGCTGGCGAACAAAAGTTTCATGGTCATGAACCCTTTATCACGCCATTGTTCGCCGGCGGATCCGTATACCGCATAAATCTACGCAAACCCGGCATATGGCCAAGTTTACATAGAGGTATACGGTATACGGACACGCTGGCGAACAAAGATTTCATGGTCATGAACATTTGCCCTTTATTAGACCTTTGTTCGCCAGCGTGTCCGTATACCGTATACCTCTATCTATGTAAACCCGGCCTAAGGCTAAGTTCACATAGAAGTATACGGTATACGGAAACGCTCGCAAACAATGGCCTAATAAAGGTTCATGACCATGAAACATTTCTTCGCCAGCGTGTTCATATACTGTATACCTCTATGTGAACTCAGCCTTAAGGCCCCTGTTACATAGAAGTATACGGTATACGAAAACGCCGGTTAACAAAGGCTTTGCGAGGGTTCAAGACCGTGAAGCCATTGTTAACCGGCGTTTTCGTATACCGTATACTTCTATGTTATAGGGGCCTAAGGAATCGGAGAGCGTTCCACAACGTAGGCGTTATTTATGGCTGCGAAAATTACAGCGATGAACAATGTTAGTTAAGTAATCCACTTGATATAAACTTGTATGAGTCATGGGTTTTTCAAGGTGGGAGCATGCCCTACTTGGTTTCCTTCAAATAAATCCTCCGTGGTTTCTGATCGAAATGGCACCATTTTCACAGGGATGTTGAGAATGACCTGGAGGTGATCCTTAAGTGGAGGGGGGGGGCATACTGTAAACTGCCACTTACCCGTCCATTCCTGAACTCGGAAAAAAATGACCAAACTAAGTAAGATATTGCACGCTGTCATTCTTTGCCAGGCTCCGGAGTGGGACAAGTACATTGGTGGACAGAAATATTAGGACACTTTCAAAATTCTAAGGGCCGTATTCTAGAAGCCTCCTTAACTCTAAGGTTTGCCTTTAGCTATTGTTTGCAGGGCAGAAAACAAAAGCTTAAAGTGGACCTTTGAGTTAAGGAGGCTTCTAGAATACGGGCCATTGTCTTTTTCCTCTTTTTCCTTCCTTCTGTCTCTGACAACTAATTATTTTTCTAATTGGTGGGAACATTTTTACCTTGGCAAGTGGGTTATAATGTATAATCCCATGAGTTTGTCTATGCCAAAGGTTATTGACAAGGGGTTGCTGATATACAGTATGAATAACAACGATAATTATGATGGGTGCCGTTCAAACCTCTCAAATTCAATGGCTAAAGCTATTGGAGGTAACAAGAATGGACGAAGCACATCATGATTGTCTTTGTTATTCATATATCAGCAACTCCATGTCAATAGCCTGTGGCATGGGTAATCTCATGGGATTATATAACCCACTTGCCAAGGTAAAAATTTTCTGATTAATAAGAAAAATAACCAGTGGTTAGAGACAAAAGGAAGGAAAAAGAGGAAAATGACTTAGAATTTGGGAAGTGTCCTAATATTTTTGTCCACCAGTGAAAGTGGACATGACATTACTGTTTCTGACCCCACCCCCACCCCCATTATCTTCAACTTAGGATTTAGTCATTTTTTTCCGAGTTTAGGGATGAGACAGGTAAGTGGCGGTTTAGAGTAGTTTTTACCCCTTATGCCATCCTCTGGCCATATGCATCCTGTGAATATGTGCTGGCAAGGGTATCATGCAATTCTAGATAATCGGTGAGAATAATTTTGAGACGAAGCGAATTCAGGAAAATTGAAAAATTCACCGAGTTTGTCAGCGACTCGAAAAAATTTACACCCGCCGGCGGAATCCAATGCTCCGCTCGCACTCCGTGAATATGGCATGAAAGTCGCCAGGGTGAGAAAGAAGTGCAAAGAGGTGGGGTTGGTAAGACCTTTGGTGCGAGGATGACCCTTTCCTGTGAGACAACTGCTCAAGGGGATTAGACTCCCAGGTGTTCGATCAGCTCCCCCACTGCTGAAATTCCTGGATCAGCCCTTCAAAACCGACCACGATGGACAGGTCCGGGACGAGGACGAAGAAACATTTCTGATAGTAGGACTAGTCAGGGAGAGGGCACGTAATTATTGGGGTTGATTCGTGTGGAATAATCAAACCATCATTATTGCCACATGCTTGCGTTAGTTGGGTAAATAGTGACAACATCCGAGATAATCAGTCACTCGTCTTTCAATAATATTATGGGGGCCTTGGAATTAAGTATGAAGTTGGCTCATAAAATGTAATGTTTACTGTATGCATGATTTGTGTGATGGGAAACAATGCACAATGATGATGAGGGCATAGTTTTGGACACTGTAAACACTGCGTTACCTATCCGCCGTACTCATCCGGGTGGTTTGGGCCCAAGTAGGGGAGGACGGGGTACAGTGAGATCACAAATCTTATTTTCATTGATTACTCCAAAGTCAATCATGTCAATGAGGATAGGGCTAAAAATTAAGTCGGATATCATCGATATTTGGAAACTGATAGCCAATGATTCACTTTGCCAATGGGAATCATAACTATGATGGAGGGCAGCACGCCTTTTTTGTGGGAAATTGATGAGGACCTTTCAATTCAATAGGTTTAACCACTAGTGACACCTATTGAGGCAGTAGTCAGGTTCCATAACCTGCCGTATCGTGGCGTTAACTGATATTGCGATACACTGTATCGCATTCAGTCAGCGCCACGATACGCCAGGTCAGGGAACCAGACTATTGAGGCAGTGGGTGTGGGTCCTCATTGATCCACTGAGCCCCGTCTTCCCCTACCGTTTATTGGCCCTTGGGCGCCATGATAGCACAATGGCCGGGTGTCATCATATTCTTCAACGTATGGTTATTTTATGCGGGAGGCTTCGAGTTGACCACTGAGCAGATGCAGGACATCCTAAAAGAGACAGAGATTCCTCCGTGATGGAGGGAGAGATTACCTCAGGCAGGTCAATGGCTAGCTGAAAGCGAAAGAGAAGGATTTTTTTTACAATTACATATAAACCTTTTTAAAATTGGTTTTGCCAATAATAGTACCCGATTTCCGAAGTCACGTAGTGATGTGAAGAATTTCCAAAATTCATACCACTCTGAACCAAAAGATAATTCCTTCCGCTGTGTCATTGTGTTTTACTTGAAATCAGTTATAGATACATGTCAAATTGACGTCATGCTGTCAATATTGGAGAATCTCAAAATACTCACAAGCTATTTAGAGTGTATTTACAACCCGGCGGACCTAAAATAATTGTGGTAGGTAGCACAATATCCCGCAAAAATAACGCCTCGAATAAAACAGTACTGGGAGTTCCTCCACGTGTTGTTATCCGTGAACATGCATAACACAAGGATAGACCCAGATATCTACTACACAGTGTAATAAAAAAAGCTTTAGTTGACGTCTGAAGATAAAAGACACCAAGTCCAATGCGTCCTTTGCAAAATAATACCAATTACCTGCATATGCCTGCTGTCTTTTTGAAACCGCAGAAATACCGGACTTTTTGGATGTGCCCTGACTCAGACTTCATGCCATTGATAGATTTTTGCGAGAGGTATTACACCCAACTTTTTCCATTCATTGATTGACTGGCGACATATTTCTGGTGACAGTCACTGAACCCTCCCTCAGGGGCATTCCCAGGGGCAGCGATTTCTCTAAGCATGACGGAGTCATTTTTCCATCAGTTTTTTTGCTCCAATATTTTTGCTACTGGATCTGTCAATCCTAATTACCTGAAATCCATTGCAAAGCCAATCATCTGTCACCTATATAGATACGTTTCGGGTGTCGATCGGAACATTCCGACATTACCTGATCAAGTATGCTGGTAAATCATTGATCTATTGCTAACGTACATGTGCATGTCCCAACAGTTGTTCAATCAGCAACTTTTACGGAATCATATCGTTAGATGTGTTACATGAAGCTCGGAGATGTGCAGGACAAATATCCCGGATAAAACACGTAAATGCGTATGTATAGTAAACGCGTCGCCGCCGTAAGTTGCAGAGTAGGGCCCATATTCATACATGTAAACTTACTTAAGTAAAAGTTGTGCTGTCTTCTTCACATGGAATAAAAGTGTAAAAGGGTCACATTTTAATGCCCTTATTTTCTTCTTTAATAAAAGTGTGGCTGGACTAGAATGCTTCAGAATGTTAAATACAATTCATCAAATTTATCTTCTGAGATATCGCAACTCAAATCAGCAATACTGGACACAGTCCAATGTCGTTCAGTCATCTGCACTGTTAGAAATAACAGATGATTTTACAGAAAATCTGTGCAGCAGAGTCCCCAGGACTGGATCTGTAAAATTACAGACTTAAATAAATGTTAACAGAGACTTGACTGGTGGCTGACCAAATTATATTTTCATACTGCTCTCAGAAGGCATCATAATGGGATGTCCAATGGAGTCCAACCAATATAGGAAAACATGAATCATACCATATGTAAATTTACAGAAAGTGCTGGGGACTCTGCTGCAGGCAATTTCTGTAAAATACTACAAAATTAGGCCTACTATTGTAAAATTAATAATTTCTAACAGTGTGGAGTGGCAAAAAAATAACCGGCAAATCACCTTGAACACTGCAATGATCAACACACATAATCGCGATAGTTTTTTTCCACTAATTTCATTATTCAAGCATATTCATCATTTGATATAATAAGATGTAAAGTACGATGTTGGACAAAAGACCCTTAGGCAAAGTGATCTTTTGAAAGGTTGAACGCACATCCAAGAAAGGTTAGGGTGATATTTACATACGGTGGCATTGGTAACCTTCGACTTTTCCTTTGTATTCACTCCAAACGACTGCCTTATTACCAGTAATTATTAGACAGATGTAAACAAGGTGTCATATTCAATCGATGAAAATCAAGTTGGGAGGGCTGGTTAAAGTATCGATTGTCAGTCAGCTTCTCAGCAGACATCGTAATCGATGAAGTCGAACTGCCGTTCAGCTTGCAGGCAGAGCCGTCAGAGCCCCACTGGTATTTCATTTGTTTCAGAAATATTAACCAGCCTCAATAGGTTTTGGACGTTATGCTGTCTTGAGGCTGCCTGCTTTTAAGTTCGATTCATAACAAAATATGAATCTGATATTTGGGAAAATAAATGTCACATTATCAAGTTGTGGGGCGTACCAAACTGTCGTAAAATATATCGTTAACTGAAAAAAGGACGTCTTAAAAATCGCAAACTTTCATCGCCATCAGTTGAAAATTTTCAGTTTATCCATGGTTTTACGGTCATACACTCTCCAACTTTCTTACAAAAACTGCAGCAGTCCAAGTAACGCGACACAGTAAAAACGCTGAATGCCGTGGCAGGTAATAATAGTGAGGTTAAAATTTTGAACGAGAACGACAAACGTGAACGGAATGACGCCACAGCCCATTGAAATTCGTTGGTCAAGTAGGAGGACAGTGGCTAGGAAGAAGCGTCATTCCCGTTTGCGTTTGTCGTTCCCGTTCAAGATCTTAACCTCATTACTGTCAGATATCGTGGCCTTCAACGTTTTATTGTCTGTGTTTGTTCGCCACCTCTTTGAAACTGCCGAGCAATATCAGGCCCAAGGTAGACGTTATATTTTGTTATCATTAGAGAGTTTTCGCAAAGGCCTCGAAACACCGACGCGAACGTCTGTCCTATTGTTCGCTGCTCCCTTCGTGGCATCAGACAATGGGATGGCGTTCGCGTTGGCGTTTCGGGGCTTTGCGAAACTCTCTATTTATTAACGTGTCATCTGAAATACAGCCGGTCTACAGGCCGATAAGGACACAGAAAACAAACAATGGCGGGGGCGCATATACAGTACTATGAGGTCCGCGCCAGGCCGAAAAAGCAAACCAGCAGAGGCCCCCATACACCCGGACTTATACATGTAGCTTTGTAGCGTTATATTGATGAATAAATCACTGCACATGTATATCAACTGCTCAGATGACGATTATTTGTTTTTACGTTTTCGTACCTTCAAATAGTACATTACGTCCGGTTTTTCCTCGCAAGCAATCCAAATCGGGCTAAAGATCGTATGACACACCATCACTCATATCAATACATATATTTACACTATTGAACTCATGTTCTCAAGAATAAAAGTCGATTTATTCCTTATTTAGGTTGTTTTGCCTCCGATCAATCAACAAATTAATTGAGGAGAGTTCGATTTCCTGTGTGTTGCTTTGAATTCTACCAGCTTTGTTGGTTTTTAATGAGAGCACAAAATAGTGGGATTGCGCACATCTGACGAAACACGAAGTACGAAATACGAAATTGGACTTCATTTCCATGACGTAATGTATTTCAGGAGATGGTTTGTACATGTACATGTATATAGCCTGCTGCAAGAGCGTCTTTTAGCGTTTGTGTAAGACCGATAGAATTACGGTGTATATTAAACTTTGAAATTTATCTTTCGTAGCTACGAAGTGGAAATTTTAAAATTCAAGATACACCGTAACTCCCTCGGTCTTACACAATATGCCCAGTTGCAACGCAACCCAGTTGCAAACCAAGTCGCAATGCAAATCAGCTTGAAAATCAATGGCGGATTCCTAGCTTTCGGAACATTAGGCAAAATGCCTAACATGATAGATATTCTGGGGATGAGATAATGCCTAACCTATATTAGGCAGCTTGCATATGCAAAGGCTTTCAGTGAAGAATCTATTCATTACCAAAAAGTAGTAGTGTCCGTGATTACTCCACGATACCATGGGATTTGTTAGCCGTGGTCTTGTTCCAAGGTTAACGAAATTCACAAAAACATTTTTACAGGTACTGTTTATTCTATTTTCGAGGTGTAATGTAGTTGTTTTGATATCTAAATTACAGTGACGTGGCCAGATATAGCCAACTTCGCCTTGGGCGTAGCTACACGGACTCAAATTGCAGAAACAACGTATATGAGTTGGCGAACCCACGCATCTGGTTCTGTGCCGTCGGCACTGGGCGCTTCTTCAACCAGGAATAGCCGCCCGTGTTCTAAAAATAAGTTGTGTTTCATCTTAGAAACTATTTTAGAATTATAGATTTTCATCGATTTGTTTCCGTTTCGCACTGATAACGGTTGATTATCTATTGACGGTTTATCTAAATAGCCACTGCCATCAGCTATTTATATTATTGCCTCGTATTATTTACTGCTAAAATAACTATGGTTGCTTCCGTTTGCACCCATTCCCTAAATACGAAATAAGGACAAGGTTTTTGCTCTAATTCCAAAACTATCGCTCCAGCTATTTTTTGCCCGCAGACTGATGTTTTTCGACGTTGTACGTAATGTTGTTATTTGTGCAGGCGTTTGTTTGGGTCCACAAACGTATTAAAAGAATTCGAAAGTTGAACTGGGCTATTTTAAACAAAGAATCTAATATGCAATAGATTTTTCAGTGTACTTGAAACCAGGGTGGAGTAAGCAATCAAACAAACAAACAAACAAACGAACTCAAATTATAGGCTTACGGTTAAAATTGTCTATTTCGTCAGATACTTAATCCGGTTCTGTTGCACCTTCCTGCCTTCATGACGTCAGTACAAGTCGGTTTCTCGAACCGAATATGGTTAATTCGGAGATGCTAGCTTAGCTGAAAGAGAATGACAATGTAGAGACACAATGTGCATATTGATAGGCCTACTGACGATCACTCGATGATTCTGCAGGTCTTCTTGATTTTTTGCCGCATTGTTTGCACTATCTTGCAGTTAGGAGTGGAAATCTGGTTTTAGTACCGAGATAGCGAGCCCTTAAATCTGTTTTTAAAGCTGCTGACACTGGATTCAGGGTTGGTTTTGCCAATGTACATTTAATCCCACAAATACACCCATTGGCACAATAAATTGTTTACCGATTGAAAGGAATCGTCACAAGTCGGCCTATTATGAACTTCGTTGTTAATTTTGAACTACATATGGATTGAACCACCGAATTTTGACAGTATAGTGCCCAAAAACTCATGAAAATTTATTTGCCAGGCATTCCCAGGCCAAATGGTTGTCTCAAAGACATACTTGCTGAGTGGCTCGCGGCATTATTGCCGCGAGTTCGCCCTAATTTCTACTAATTGACATGTCTCAGGGCATTTCCTACGGATGGGAACAATAAGAAAAGCCATCCTTCAACAAGTCATTCAAGGTGCACTTTCGCGTTCCTTTTACCATGGGCCTATAAGTTAAGGTTATTAGTAATAATGTCTGCAGCTAACAAAATATGGGTGAAATTATTCTATAAAAAAGGTCAAGGCTCTTATTTGAAGAACAATTCATTGGGGTATTAAAATCCAAGGGTGTTCCCTTTGCCATCTGTCCAGAAGGGCGCATAAACCTTTATCACCAAGCCAAGTTATTGAATATCCAAGGACATTTGCCCTTTCACTAACTAATTCATGAAGATTCATTTTTCTCTTAAAGGGATGGTGGTCTTGGCAAGGACGTTTACTTGTTTGGAACTTTGTTTGGACAGTAGCCTACGCCTAATGGGTTTCTGATCAGCGTCATAGGATGATGGATGTATTGCTAATTACACTACCAAGTGTAACTATGTTTCAATCGGTCTATTTGATTTTCGCACCCTCATTCTGCAGCCGATCCGGTGCACGCGCCGGGGTGGCAGAATTGTGGTAAATGGCGATATGGGCTGACTGGGACCTATCGACACGTAAATACGGACCTCTTCCGTCCCTTTCTTGTCAACATCGGTGACATCAACCTGTGCTCTTGGTCAGTGCTTCCCCAAAGATAATCTTCGACCTGACGAATTAATTAAAAATCTGTTCAGCGGACCAGAGCATCAGATTTTGAATCCCTTAGGCTTCGATTATGCTCCATCGCACTGAGCTATGTAGTTCTCAGTACGTTTTCTTGAAAAATGTTGCCGAACGGGCTCGAACTGCGTGCGAACGGAGTGGACGTAGTGGCCACTTTTTACAGTTTTTTATGGACTTCATGGACAGGCTCGGACGGGAAGGGTCGATCCGTGTCACGTATGACGTATCGAGCTAATGCATTTCCTATTAAAGTCATACGTCATACGGATCGACGATACGGAGCCTTGCCAAAAGTCCCTATGGCTTCACGGCAGTGAATCCATTTGAAGCCTTTGTTAAACGGTGTTTTCGGATACCGTATACTTCCATGTAAAGGAAGCCTAGGCTGCGATTACATAGAGGTATACGGTATACGGATACGCTGGTTAACAAAGACTTCACAGAGGATTAGCGACTGTGGAGCTATTAGGGAGTTTTCGCAAAGCCCCCGAAACGCCAACGCGAACGCCGATCCTTTTGTTTGGTGCTCTCTTCGTGGCATCGAACAATGGGTTTGGGGTTCGCGTTGGCGTTTCGGGGGCTTTGCGAAAACTCCCTATTGCTAACCGGCGTGTACGTATACCGAATACCTCTATGTAATAGGGACCNCCCCCCCCCCCCCCCCCCCCCAGAAAATTTTGAACTCTAGACGGCAGTAGACATTTCCTGGCATCTCAAAACAGAAGCTTTATTTTTGCATTTTTTGCTTATTGCCCCAATTTAAAAAAACTACTGGTGGTGGGGAGCAGGGGGATCACGCCCCTCCTCTGGATCCGCGCCTAAGGGTGGATGTATTCAGCAGACCTTCCTGGCAGGAATCCTTATAATCATCCGTTGAATCACCAAATTTCAACTGTCCCATCGATGAGAAATGGTATGAACAATTTATTTATAAAGCGACATGAATTATTTTTAAGTGTGGATTGAACTACACAATGTACCTGTACCTCTGACGTCTCCTGACGTACAAAATCTCGTCAAAGCCATGTTGAACCTTCGCACCATGTTTACTATCGGTTACCTATCCCATTGGATGAGCATAGTCATAGATTGACTTCCACAGTATTCGACTTCGAGTCATCGTTCCCATTTCAGGTTCGGTGGAAATTTCAAAATGTAAACTAAATCATCGGCGAGTCTGTTTGCCAAAAAAGGAATAAGTTTGACTGCAATCAGTGGAACACTACTATTTTGTTTACATCCGGAAATAATCTATCTGCCAAACCAATTACCTTATAAGCTTATACACTAATCAAAATTTAAAAATGCAACGTTCATCACTTCCTTCAATTGTACAGTCTATATTTAGTGTAGAATTGTGAAAATGCTCAGACAGAACATGCGTGCAAAATATAAATAGCGTTACCGTTCTATGAATGGATCATGTCCTCAGAGCGAACTTCCGGCTAGCGGCTGATTTTCCTAAACGACAACCAATCTGCACGCAGATTACTACTCGAAGCAGCCTCTTTCTGAGTCTGCAAAATACTAGAAATTGAGCCCTGGACCAACATGAAACAATTCTTCTCCATTGATCCGATAATCAATCAAAGTAATACGATTATTGAGTATTTTATAGGTGTGTGGATTCAACTTTGATCAAAACCCTATCAAGTGGTCGTTGGAATTATTTATAGTAATCAATGTCTATTTTTACACCCGAGGTTATTTCTTAATATAACCTTATGTTGTCATTTCCAGTCGGGAACAGTCGTCAAGAATCGGATTTATTCGGGATTGAAACTGTTTTTGTAGCAGTCTTGTCGTCGAGGATCTTCGGAAAACATCGGTGCCACATATTCTGAACCCATTTTTCCGAGTCTTCCCGATCCGACACTTTGAGGAATAATCGTCGTCCTAATCAATTTACATTTATAACCATCTAATAGATGATTACACGTACATGTATATGATTATAATGGCATCGGTGAATATACATACATGTATAAAGTGTCACTGTCGTCCTCTGAGGTCCCAGGAAAATCAAAAAAATATCTCAATCCAGCGCAGGCCTATAAATGTAAATACAGGTTGTACTTTAGTGCAGTCATTGGCTGATATTCATAAAAGCTAACAAATGCTTTTAATTCAAGTTTTGTGGTACGTTTACATTGGGCCTCGCTGTGCAAATCATAAGTAAAATCATTTGCTAACTTTATTTATAAATACCAGCCATTATGATCAGCATACAGGGCGGCCCGGAAAAGGTGTCCAATAACGGCCTTATTTTTTTCTGGAGACCAAGTTGTCTGATCTACCATGCTGGTCATTGCATGATTTTCGTTTACTGGAGAAATAAACCACAGCCTGATTACCTGGCGTTGTGCTTGAGGTCACAGAGTGATGTGATGCAATATTGATCAAGTTCCATTGAGGCATTTGTGGCATGAATATAAAGCCTAGCGTACATCACACTTGCGACTGGAGACATACTAGTCGCCACTAGCTGGAACTGGAGGCGACTGATTAGTCGCCAGAAATTGTCCATGTTCGCACCCTTGCGACTCGCTGGAACTGAGATTTTGCCAGTCGGCGCCAGTTGCACATGTTCAACTTTCTAGCGACTAGTTGTACGCAGTTTCGTTCAGTCGCTGCGATGTACGCGGGCTTGCGATGTTACCCGAGTTGCTGCCAGTCGTGAGTGCGATGTATGCGGTCAGGACACGACGACTGATTGGGTCGTCCTAGTTTTACTGAGCTGCTGAATTTGCGATGTGCGCGCAGCGCGTACATCACCAGCGACTGATGATCAGTTGCTTCCAGTCGCAAGTGCGATGTACACCTGGCTTAAGGCCTAGGTCTATGCCAGTGAATTGAGCCTATTAATACCACCAGCGTGTGGCAGGACACAATACCTGTTTATCCAGCTCTGGTATGTCTGGGGAAAGGTCCAATCCATTACTTTTTAAACCTGGTGCCTATTGGAGTCTCTCGGACACTTTTTCTGGCCACCCTGTACAACATTGATGAACTAGGCCTACATGTACATATTGGTTCTCTTATCAGGGCCGTATTTAACTTTTTGGTCCAGGGGGGGGCAGAAGCCTCTCAGGGGGGCAGAAGACCTCTTTTTGCCGTTTTTTGCCCAAAATCTGCATGAAAATCACGTTTTTTGGTTGGTTCAGGGGGCAACTGCCCCTCTCCCCCCCCCTTTAAATACGGCCCTGCTTATATAAAATGGGCTTGATTTTATCACTCTCCTTACCCCACTGTTATTATTCGGGATAAATTGGCAATTCGGCGAGGCAGCGATATCGGTAGTTCTGTAGGCTACTCAGGAAACTGAAAAGCTAGGATGAGAAAAGACGAAGCTCTTGGCCATTGATGACAAATTATAGTAGGATCAGTGTGCAACATGACCACAGCAACCGTATCCAGCTGTTCATAAATTCATAAGTTACGTATCCACGCTTTCGTTCGCGTGTCATACCGTTCGCACCATCATCCGTCCCTCCTCGGTCAGTCTTAGGTGCTCGTGGCAAAGGATTCGACAATTGATATCAGTGTCCTGTAATCATGAAATTTGACTTCAGGCCTGGTTTGTTCATTGCCACGACGACGGATGCGTAACGGTTGAGGTGTTGCTGACCGCGTAGCGCGGTTTGCTATTTCTTCGCGGGCATCCATTGCTTCCGTGAGTAATGGTTACGTCATAAAGACTGCAACTCCTATATCGAAGGTACATGTACAGTGATATCAGAGTCACGTCGCGACAGTTTGTGAATCTTCATCCTCGGGGCAGTCACCTTGAAAGGAAGTAAGGAGGGACATGGGGCCCGCATGTCCATGGTGAAGGCAACTACACGAACATTCAAGGTAAGTGTATGAATTCTTGGCCAGAAGAATCACATTGATGGACGATGAAGAGATTTGAAATAAATTTCCCACTGGTGAAAAATACGTACATGTACATGTACACGTACATGTAACATTTGGCTGAGGCGCTGCAATTCTGTGACAGGTGACGGAGTGCCCCGTAGAATCGCGGGGGCTCTAATTGAGATTTTGTCGATGGGCCTTTCTTGTCATCACAAAAAGTATTTGAGGTTACTTTGTGGAGAGAAACAGGCATAACGAGGCCAGTGGACGACCCGATTCCTCTCAACATGTGGCAGGTGAGGGCATCTCGTCCTTGGGTTGACTGGGAGTTGTTTGCTCAGGGGTAGCGCCTCCTTAATTCGGCGAGGCTATCTCGTACCATGTTTCATGTAATATGTACACCTTTTTCACTTGAAAGAAAATGTTTATTTTGTAATGTTGAAATTAGATCGATTATAAAAATGTAAATTTATGGAAATTAAAAAGTTCGTGGCCAGCGAAATCCAAATAATCTTCAACCCACTTTGTGAACAGACAACAATGAAGGTGGTATAACACAAACAAGCACATCTGGTACAGCACACGGCTTGGAGAACCATCACCAAGGAATTAAAATGATTTCAAAAGGACCCAGTGCAGGTTGTAAGAAGGGGTAAATATGATGACTCGGGAGCCGTAACCAGTTTTGTGGATGTTATGGAACTTTAAATTAGCGCAGAAAATGACTGAAAGACCTGAGGACACCGACCAGACGCCCTTAGATCAACAAACCCAAATAGAGTTTGTCACGGCTACGGGTCACCAGCGTGTTTCCACACACACAATGAATTCTATTTCCTCCTCGAATGTTTTAAGATTCAACATTGACACAATGGATAATAATGTCAAGATTTCATCTTCAAAATTGAAACCCACCCCTCGGCGTCAGAACAATTCATAACATGATTACATTGAATCAGCATCATTCTTAGTCTGCATGTATTATGCATGCCAATAGAGTATCAGTTCCACATGAATGGCGTTGGCTGTAGACTTTGTAACCACTCAGTATCCGATATCCTTCTCTTTCCTGCGAGTTCATGTCCGTTTGATTTACAAATCAGACAATTCGAGCACAAGCTGGCAGCACACAACAAATTCGTGTCTGTGAGAACATCTCTCAAACATGCGCTCAGCTAAACCTGGTAGGGCCTAGCATATTCAAACTCGCGTCGTCCTGTCTGCGAGTGCGACACAAAACTCGCAGAGATTAGGTAGCAAACTAAGGTTATATCTCACAGACATGGCTTACAGAAATGATCTCACTAACGGAGATTTCCGCAAGTATCAATCGTAGCATGTGTACTCTCTTGTAGGAAAGTAAAAGGACACCAAGTTTTCCTAAATATCTCAAACACCGTTGGAGCTACAGCAATAAAATTTGCACCCAGCCTGTAGCAACAAGTTGTGATAGAACCATGTTTTGCCAAAAATCAAGAATGAAATAAGAGAAAAGTGACATTTTATAAAATCACTTTTTACACAATTTTGAAGAATTTTCCAATTTCAAATTTTCTTTCTTCATTATATTCAACTTATCTAACTGACAAAATAAATCCTACTCGTTCATGAGTCAAGTAGATAATACTTCTGAATTGTCTGAGATAGCCCATCTTGACAGATTTTAGAGTCTGAAGTGAAGACTGTGATCAACTAATCCTGTAGCTTCCCCATCTTTCATTTAGACTCTATAGTTCACTGGGCCTAAATATCGCCCATTCTACTTTAAAATTACCAAAATACGTTTGACTCACTTCTAAGTTAACCAGGTACATGTACGCAGCTGATGTTTGGCGCAAACAAATCTTGAGAAGGTGGCGTCATGTCATTCATGATCCGTCTCTCAGCGGGCAGGAAAAATCCATTCTTTTGACACAAGAGTCTTTGGGCAAAATAGATGACGAACTGGTGGACATCAAAGAAAACATACTTTGGCGAAACTAATAATGACAAATTACAGTCAATTAGTTCCAACACAATTCTTGACACTTTACAACCTACTTCTGGTTCAAGTCCCCTTGTCTTCGATCTAAGAACATTAAGTGCAACTAAAGCGCCAGTTAATCACACCAATACGATAGACTTAACCATTTGGACATGCCTTTGCGCTAAGTCGATGAAAGTAAACAAGAATTTCACAAATTGTCTTGGCGTCTTATGTGTAAATAGACCTTTCAATGAACGTAAACTTGGGTATAGGAGGATCATGAGCGAATTTATCCAAAAAACTCCTCAATGAGTTTTTCTATTACCTCCTGCAATAGTATGGGCCGTATTCTAGAACCTTCCTGAAGTCTAAGGTTTACCTTTAGCTATTGTTTGCAGGGCAGAATACAAAAAGCTTAAAGGGACTAGGAAAATCTTTTCAAGCTTTGGTTATTACAAAATGCTAGTCTTTCATGATAAATTCCCACCGTCAATTCACTTTTTCAATTAAGTGTTAATTACTGACACCCAGAAAATCAGTCATCACCACACCATGGAGCATTTACCACGTCACTGGGAACCTATCGTTGTATGTATTGTATGGAGCGAGCTTGTACTCTATTATGTTGTTCCCAGTGACGTGGTGAATGCTCCATGGGGTGGTGATGACTGATTTGTCTGGGTGCCAGTAATTAACACTTAATTGAAAAAGTGAATTGACGGTGGGAATTTATCATGAAAGACTAGCATTTTGTAATAACCGAAGCTTGAAAAAATTTTCCTAGTCCCTTTAAAGTGGACCTTAGAGTTAAGGAGGCTTTTAGAATACGGCCCTTTATTTCCAGTCGATCGAGCCGTCCTTTGAAAGTAAGCACCTTCAGAAAACAATACATTGTGGCTTTAATATACTTAATGGTTGACATTTGAATTCCTTTTGAGGGTCTCCTTGGTCTGTTCCATCTTTGTGAATAATAACCACAGGGTACACCTATAATTTTGAAGCCATTAGTTTCGGTTGGGAGTTCCAAATCCTTGAGAGAAGGATAATATACATATACATGTATTTTTGTTTTGTTAACATGTTTCTCAACTATGGCGAGCTGTTACTTAGAACCCTTTGGTGACTAAAATAGGTGGAAAGAACAGTACATCTGTCACCCAGACAGTCTGCAGCGGGCAGTGGCAGAAGTACTATGTACATGTACAACCAACATAGGGGACGAGGTATAAAGGATATGTTTTTCATTAAAACTTACTTTATGACAAAAACTTAGTATTCTTGATAAAAACGTATTTTTTATGACCGAAAACTAAAATTTTATCATAAAAACGTAGTTTTTGTCGATAAAGACACCGTTTTTTTTAAATAAAAACTTAGTTTTTGACGATCAAGGATAGGTTTGTGATAAAGCATAGGTTATTTCCACAAAAACGTAGTTTTGTACTTCAAATGTTGAAACCTATCCTTTATCCATTACATTAAGTTTTCCTCATAAAAACATAGTTTGTACCATAAATACTTAGTTTTGATGACAAAAGCTACGTTTTCATGATAAAAACTTAGATTTTGTCGACAAAGAATTAGTTTTCTCATAAAAATTAAGATTTTATCAATAAAAAACTATCATAAAAACTAGGTTTTTATACTTATTGGTTAAATGGCTTGCCATATAGGCTCCCCATGATGACAAATCTGGCTGATCAGAAAACATGCATACCTCAATGAAAAATATATTAGTCCATGTTACATCCCCGGAGTCAGTCACAACGCGTTTTGAGGGAATATGAATAAGCCGATCGCGATGACTGCGTTGCCTTTGTGGTGGGTTCTGTGTTGGCGACACAAACGTTGAAATTAGCCCTTATCTCCCAATGATATCATTCTCATTGCCCTACTCTACCGTCAATATGGAGGATATATCCTTTATTGCAGGTGCGTGGTACCGTTCAGCGTTTCGCAGACGGCTCTACAAACGACCGACTTCACTTCGTTAGTAGGAAATCAACGATCTTAAATACGTCAATCCACTTAATGTCAAAAATCAGTCGATCTCTTTGAAAACCTGCCTGCTCTGGCATGCAACGTGTGGATGTCATCCCTGTTAGGCCGATGTTACATAGGAACTCATTTTTCACTCGTCATTTGTCATGTTTGTGATTAGGCACAAATCACCCATAACCTGTAAGAATGAACATTACATTCTCCATGAACTTTTGTTCTTCATTGGCTTGTTGTACTTGACTCGATGACTCGATGGCGCGATGACTCGAAGGCGCGAAGAAGCCAATTAAATTTCCTGTATATTGATGGGTGCATGCCTTATTTTAATTCGAGTTCAACTTCAAAACACTGGGTTACGATGCAACATTTTTAGGAAGATGAAATAAGCCACCTCTGGCACATTTTTATAACCATCGTTAGACATGTTAAACCACATACCTATTCCCATGTTTAGTATAACTCTAAAGCCGTGACGTCATTGGCGTTTAGAATGCATGATTGTGGTTGTGCGTGAAGTAGAGGAATTCATTCAAAACTGGGTTTTTTTTCGTTCAAGTGTTTTGAAGAAGTACAGTCCAAGAATTTAATTTTCATTACATAATAAGAAATATCAAAGAATTGTAAAAATTTGTTCCAAGATCTGAAACTTTTCGTCCAAGATTGTCACATGCGTCTTGCCAAAATGCAAGTGACCACAAAACTGATGACGTCATGAAGTACATGAACGACCCGGGTGCATTTCGTCATTTTCATGAATTTACTTTTTGCGTGGCAGCTCTGACAAATTGGGAAGCTTCCGGCATAGAACATGCAGTAGGATCATTGCTCAAAAGGGCTGAAAATTACCGCTATACCTCATCCGGGGTGTGCAATAGGGAGACAAGACCAATTCCAACAACTTTTCAAAAGGGACCCTTAGTAAATTCTCAAGGAGTTAGGAGCTATAGGCCTAGTTCGAGGCTACCCTTCATTTCATGATTTACGCTGAATTCAACCTCACTACACTTCTTGGTAGCTGGGGACACAACGTCGGTCCACCTCCGCCGTTGATCCATACCACTTCTCAGAAATAACCAGCTGACCTTTACCAGCTGAATTTTGGCGGTCATCGAGTCATCGCGCCATCGAGTCTTCGCGTCATCGAGTCAAGTACAACAAGCCTTCTTCATTCGAGAGTTTTCGGAGTCGACCTATACGGAAAGACGTACGATTACATTTAAAAGGTTACAGTTTTCTATGTCTGGCCTACACCCGAACAATAGATAAGCGTAGTCGTTGGCCCAACCGGGCGGTTGCGAAAACTCTCACTATTTTCTCCCGCGTATCCACAAGTAGAGCACAAAAAGCGACACACAAAATGATATAATAGCCGAAGTCGTCCTCCAGAAATTTTAGCAAATTTTCGACCAAAACCGGGGTCTTCTTCTGGCACTGTCAAGTCGAGCTACCAGAAGTATAACGAATTTATACTTCTGGTAGCTCGACTTGACAGTCCCAGCCTGAAGAAGACCCCGGTTGGAGTCGAAAATTTGCTAAAATTTCTGGACGACGACTTCGGTTATTATATTATTTTCTCCCGCGGGGAGACATATCGAATTGTCACAAGGTCACATGACGCAAATGAGCCAATCACGGTCACTGAATTTTACCTGAGGTACAATGTACGGGATTGTATGATGACTCGGGAGCCTGCCAATCCACGTCAACAAACCCACACTCCATATTTTGGAGCTCGTACATGTATGCTACGTTGAACAAAGTTTCCCTGCGACCTGCGTGGGGCCAAATCTGGTGTTTGAAGCTGAGAGGAACTGATAACAAAGGATGTGTGCATACTTCAGTAATTTTGGACTTGAAAGCGTAAACAACCTTCGCATCGGTCCATGGCTATTTCAATTTAACCACAGATGACTAACCCCAGCTGAAAACCTGTGGTGGCTGCAAAAGCGGAAGACCTTCCCAATATGACACCTGCGTCGCTAACTGGCCACCGTTAAAGGAGAACAGAAGACCAAAGCTTTGGAGAATTAGCAAGGATTTGTAAACAGCCGCCAACCATGCCATCGCCAAAGTGGCTCTTGGGACTCAGTCCATTCGTTGGTTGAACAGACGCTTTTTCTCATCCAAATGGCTGGATGCTGATAATTATTCTCCTTGGCTCCTGTTCCATAGAAGTTCACGTTTCACTTTTCACGCGTCACGCTTCAAGTTTCCCTTTCGTTCCTCGGAGAAAGCATGCAACAGGACAGGTAATGTGTGTCTCGTTGTACGCTGAATCGAGGAACGAAAGGAAAACGTGAAGCCTGGCGCGTGAAACGTGAACATCTATGGAACAGGAGCCTAAAATACTTCGAAATTAGGCTCCAAGTAATGCATGTACCGACTATTTTGTTTCCAAAGAGTGGACAACTACATAAACTGTAGTCGAGTGCAAGATTGTCATGATTGTCGCTTTAGTTAGAGTCGACCGTCATATAATTATTGAATATAAGTGACGAAAACCTGCAACAGGAAAGCAACAAAGATAATTGCCATCTTCCAAACGCAATATAACTTAACGACGACGAAAGTGGCGTGTAAGCCTCATTGTTTTCACTTTTATGGTCCGTTTAATGATCTCCGAGGAAACATTTGAGGTAATAATTGTACATTTTCTTCCTAATCATATCCGGAACAGACTCGAACACTTATGATTTATTTGAAAAACATTCTTAATTGAAATGTTTGATAAATCGACCATAGCGCTTTTCAAAATTTAATGTCATCGACACGAGTAGGACTGTTTGATCATGATGGTCCGCCTTGAGAAACGTATATGTATTGTACATGCACGTGTATGTACATAATTATGCGAAGTCAATGACATAGCCGGTTGCTGGCAAGAACTATTGAGGGGCATGGATGAGAATGCCAAGGACTTCCTCACTCTCAAGATCGATCGATGTGTTAAGAAGCTTCTGATGCTCCTATACTTAGAACCTGAATCAAGTTGCAACATGCATGTACATGTACATGTACGTACATTACCTTGCGTTTACACTTGATAACCACGTCTGTATTAACGTTGACTTCTAAAACCTTTCAGATAGTTCATTCATTGCCAATTCTCTAAGTACAAAGACTTTCACAACCTCGAACGAAGGAGAACTTTCGGAAAAGTGAAGTCTGATCGACAGCCACATAAATATGGGAAAACTGCAACACAAATAGCCATGACTGACCCGTGCTGCATTAAACAAGACCAAGGATGACCCGGACCACCTCACAAAAATGAACACCTACAATAATGTAAGAATGGCCAATACCGACCCATACAACCTTACAAAAAAGAATATTATCCTTCCAAAGAATGAGAAAAAGCAAGGCCTCAGTACCTAGTATGTCTAATTAATTATGACTAATTAACAGAGAATATACAATATCAAAAATATCGGCGATCGCATTTATATATATAAAATAGTGGAAAATGTTTTCCCGTGTGTATACTAAGTTGGCAAAGATCGCACCTAAGCTGCTACATGTACAATGTTTTTTCCCAGAGGGAGCAACATCAACAGGGCAACAAACACAAGATGACACTCTAAATGAGAAATTCAGTAATGTTATGACGTATAAATGTTTGCTCCGACAATTAATGCGGATGATAACATGAACTGTAATATTCTTTTGCATTTCTCTTATTTCACTCATCGGTCCTAATGAGCATCGCGAACTCCAGGCACGCCCGGGCCATGCACCGCTCGGACTTCAAATGAATTGCAGAAACGAGAAAGAAACAACTTTCAAGATAGATAAGTCTAGATGCCTCAGTACGGTACAAGTATAATATTGTGCGTTCGTCTTTTAGTTTGGTGGCGATGGGTCATCTTTTGCGTTAAATATTTCCTACCGTGAGCATCGAGTATACGTGAAGGCTAAACTGTGTCAGTGTGAAAGTACATGTAGACACTTTTCCCGGTTTCCTTAAAAATACGCCTAAAGCCCCAAACACATATCTACCGGACCCCGTACGATTTTCCCCACCCAGCGGCTTGCCGTGGATTTTAGAGACACACAGGTCCTTTACGATTTTCATTTTCATTTTCATGATGTTCATTTTCATTTTCATTTCTACGGTTTTCATTCCCCGGGGATCAGGGGCAATCTGTCTGTTTTTACTCGCCGTACGGGCCCCGGAGTGGATATGTGACGGGGGCTTATGCGGATCCACTGTCGCGATTTGGTTGCGCGGTCTACTTGCGATTGCGTTGCCATGGTTGCGGTGATCGCAACTCCACCGCAGGCGTGCCTCCGGCAACCGGCGGTGCGCCGGCGATGGATCGCCGGCAAGCTTGCGTTGGGGTAGCGGCATTTACCACCGTAAGCGATCGCAAGTAGGGAACCTGATCCACTGTTGCGATTTACGCATGTTCCATACCAGAAAAAAAGTGGAGGCAATCTTTTGCTTTGGTCATTCATCTTCAGCAAAAGCCACACTAGCATTGGCTTTCCCCCGTGCCATACTGTAATGAAATCACGTGAAGAAATTGCTTGGTCTGATTGGATGACAAATTGAAGCGAGGCCTACGGCGAGCTTGCGGTCTGCGACAAAATCAAACACATTTGATATCACCGCAACTCACCGCCGGCAAGGATTTCCGTGTAGCCAGTAGGGATTTTTGCCGCAATTCTGCCAGCGATAATGCCGCAACTCCTGATCGACTGCGGCGGTGTTACTGCTACTTTGCCTGCGGTCGGCCGGAGGTGATTGCCGCAACCACCGCAAGCCCGTCCCCGGCGTGCCGCCAACCAAAATCGCAACAGTAGACCGCCCGCTTAATGAGGAAGTACAATTATAGTACTTACTTTGATAAGCCTCACCTGAAATCTTCAGGTACACTTTCGGGGCGAATTGACAAATCGAGCGGATCGAAAACTCTGGTTCATCTTCGTCCTCCAAAATCGTTTAATCCCCTTTTTTCAGATTTCTGATTTAAGCTGCGTTTACCAGGCATCCGGAATGCGGTATAGGGACGCGGAATCCCCGGCGGAACGATATGATGTATACGAAAATGCATTGCATTTTCCGCTTCCGCGTTCCGCAATCCGCATTAGGCTGCTTTTCCACGAGACGTTTGCGGGCGCGGAATAGGAGGCGGGCGCGGGTGCGGGTGAAATAGCTAAAGGGAAATACGTTGGATCGATCTTTTCTACCCGCGTCCGCCTCCTATTCCGCACCCGCAAACGTCTCGTGGAAAAGCAGCCTTAAAGGCCCGTTTCCACTAGAGCGTTTTACGCCGCGTGATGCGTAAAATCTTTTGTTATTTTCCGCCGCTCTGCTTTCAAACAATGGGCGAAGCGTCAAAACGCGGCGTAAAACGCTCAAGTGAAAACGGGCCTTAAGGCTCGTTTTCACAGACGCGTTTCACGCTGCGTGATGCGTCAAATCTTTTGTTATTTTCCGCCGCTCTGCTTCCAAACAATGGGCGAAGCGACAAAACGCTCACGCTACCGCTTCTGTGGAAACGGGCCTTTACGCGTGTCAGCTAAACGTAGCTTTAGAGCGGGAAATTATCATTGTGCACTGAGTGCCCATTTCTTAGTTGTGTTTGCAAACAATGGAGCATTTTCAAAATCAAAATTTTAACAATTCTGAGGCATAGACGAAATAATGCAACGGCTGCGGTTCAATGCAATGGATATGTTTGTCCCATCATCTCAATGCCAACGAACTCTACTGATAAATCTTAATATCGATGTTCGAGAAGATTATACTCTTCATATTGGCCAGTAAAATTATCTAAAGATCAACCTGCGCATTAGGGCCTACCTGCCTAGGCCTTAATACCGATTTTTGAATTCTGGTTTGTTCTGAAGAATGACACAAATCACACTCTCGCGTATGTTTAACAGTGTTGTTGTTTTTCTGTTAGCACGAGACTAATCAGCTGTTGCAACAGTTGCTCTTACATGTTAACTTGCTATGTGTGGTCTTACTTCGAGGATCAGAGTCGTCTGCTCAGGTAACATGCTTATAGCGACGCCGCGGCAGTGATGAATAGTCATCCCCTGCCGCTGGCAGGACCTTTTGGCGAGGATTATATTCCCACTTACACAGGCAAAGTGACGTACATACACAGGCAAAATGACGTACATACGGCGGACGTACAGCTACTTTTATATCCGCCGTATAGTACAATGGATCATCCTCTGGACGTCCGGTGTACGTATGGCTTACGTGCGGAAAAATATGTCCGCCGAGTATATGCCGTACGTATGGCATACGTACGGCATATATACGCCATATATCCCACGTACATATCGACGTACATACAAATTGAATCTAGCTACTTTTATATACGGTATATATACGCAACCAGGACTGGCGGACGTATGCCGTATATACGCCATACGTCCGTCAGATGTACGTCATTTTCCCAATATATTGCGAAAAATATTGATGGGAGCAGTAATACTAGACACATCGAAATTTCAGTGCCATTTGGTCTTGATCAATTTCATTCAGAATTGGTGTTTAAAATGTTGAATCGAGAAGCGGACACCAAAATAAGACAAACCTTATTGGCTTAGCAGACAATGGGAGGCAAATAGGAGGAGGCCGGAGCAAATGACCAACAATCTCTTCTATATGTCATATTTCTTGGGAAATGAGAAGATTTCAAAAAAATGCTTTGAAATAAAAATGTTGATAAAATTCTATTCAGAGCTGGGTTCTGCAGTGTCACTCCAATCCTGAATACATACATTTAGGCCTATACCCAGCTTTTCGTAAAGTGGCCACTTCGTACGTTCAAATTTTGTACAGAAACTACCTCCGAAACCTACATGTAGTTTGTCGAGTGAGTTTTCATTATTTCAGAGCAGAAGTTGTTTGTTTTCATCGACAATGATCACCAATGGTACGTGTTTCACAACAATGCAATCAGTGGATCCCGCGGGAAAACCATGATAGTATGGTGGCCAGCCATCTCCTTTGTGGCGGATCCCCGTACAAATCCCCCGTCTGGTTTACCAGCCTCATTAGCCGCGTACATCCGCGAACACCTCGTTACAACAGACCAGAGTACCGGTTAATTTGACTTGTTAAACATACCGCCACTTTACAAGACTCTCACAACCAAACGATTCACCAGACAGGAATTACAGGCATTGGAAGAGTGGATAAGTCAATTCGATGTGATATTGTATCATTAGGATCGTGTTGGAGTACACAAGCTCAAAGCCCTTTATTAGAGAGATAGCGCGCTTGTAATCGGCGCAGATAATCACAGAGGTTGGAGCCATGGCGGCCACGTCTGCTCCTCGGCTTCTGTGAGCTTCCGGCACGAAATAATGACAGCTCCGCACTGCAGAAATATTACCGGTTCTCGTCTTGATCCCCTCGGATGAAAGACTGCTATAAATCATAATAACAGCCCATTTACCTTTATGACAAAATATTTGCAGATTTTATCTCTAATTTGACATCATTATAAGTAATTAGTTCACCTGGGAATACATGTAGACACAGCAAGAAGGCGAGTGACGCTGTCTCCTGGTCCCACACCTCATAGCCACGAACACTCCTGCTCAACAGGAAAACAGGGTATCTTCTGTTTTCCCATGCCTATCCGACCGAAAATTTCCTCCCTTTATTCTCACGTCAACAGACGTCAAATACATGTATCAATATAACTCGCTAAACACAGCGAGGTTTAGATCCTCTACCACAACGCAAACGTTAGTGACTGACGACAAAAGGTGCCGTATCAAAACGTACATGTACCTACGTCGGAATTGATGCGAAGAAGAGTGCGACGACAGTACCGTTAGCGTTTGCGTTTATTACAGCTGACGATTTAAAACTCACTATCAACGTTACCATTGGGTTTTTTCTGACTAATGGAACTACTCAACGTTAAATTGATGATACAGTAGCTGTTGACTGCACTCATGACCTTCCGGAGATTGTGTTCAAACATTACCACCGGTGTTTTCAAACTCAATCAGAGAGAGATTCCACGTTTCCTACTGGTGAAATCAACTTCGGCAAGGTTCCCACTGCGCGAATCTCCTGTTTGAATTTTACAAATTAGTCGAAATGCTTCTGGTAGTATTTTTCAACGTATCGCGTTCATGTTCTTCATTAAATGTTTTGAGGTTTGCAAGAATTGTAAATATTTTGACTCAGTAATGAGCCGTAGTTCGCATACTTTCTTTTTAAAACTTTTTTTCGTCTAAATCAAAACAGCTATTTACTTCAATTGAATTAGCCCCTAAAAAGTGATGTTGCCATGAGTGATGTATTCCATCAACTGAGATAGTTTTGCAGTTTCAAAATGAGGCAAATGCAACGCAGAGAATCAGGGTTTAATACAACTCAAGTAGTCGCCACTTCTCGACTGACGAGACCGATCTAAAGCCTTGTTCACAATTCAGGCGCGGTGCGATCTGAACAAAGGTTTAAAGCCTTCTTACCGCATCGCGTCGCACCGCAAGAGTGAACAGCTATAGGCTTAACAGCTAGTGGAAGCAATCAGTCGCGAACAATTTCGCATCGCACCGCGCCTGCAGTGTGAACAAGGCTTTTAGCGATCAAAGCGGGTCTGAATGAGCTGTTTCCTCAGTTCCCCTTGAATGTTTCTGAGAAGACTAGGGGTTTGGACTGCTGATCACATGAAGTGTTCTGATATGAGACCACGCGAGCGCAACCTGTAACTTTTTCAAAACTGGTCATCTAATTATTTTATGCTAATAAAGGAAATGACACGTGAATGATCCCTTTATAGGGTACTCTCTCAACTTACTTCGAAGCAAGATTAAATTTGCAAACAAGAACAACGCAGAGCGTGGCTTATGCCCCGACTGGTATGTTGTTTGTGGGCATGGGCCAGATGGTACACTTGGGGGAGCGGTGGTGCTGGTCATTAAAAGGAACCTTCCCCTCATAGAAACAAACAGTCCAAAAAAATTTCAGCTTGTTGACCAGTATAGCTGCCATCTGGAATGTGCGGTGGACCTTGCCATTGACAGTAACCTTCCCCTCATAGGGACAAACCATAAAAAAAAATTCAGGTTGATCGGTCAAAGCGTTCTCAAGTTAATTGACGGAAACCGATTTCAAGATGGCCGCCATAGCCGCCATCATGGATGGATGGCGGAGCTGGTCATCGAAGGGAACCTTCCCCTCATAGAGATAAACCCTCACAAAAAATTTCAGCTTGGTCGGTCAGAGCGTTCTCAAGTTACGGAAACCAAATGTTAACGGACACAGACACCGACGCACACGCCACGACATCCACCGACCTTCGGAGGTCCCTTTTAGGGTACTCTCTCAACGTACTTCGAAGCAAGATTAAATTTGCAAAAAGCAACAGTTCTTACTATACCCATTTACTCGAATCCTTCTCTGTCAACAATGATACGAGTTTTTACGATTAAAATTTGAGGAGCCTTTTAGCCTAGTGGTTATCACGTCCGCTTAGCAAGCGCCCGGGCCAGGTGGGATTTCATTCCCGTCTCTTCACGTCCGTCGCACAGGACAGTAAGCCGTGGTGCCTTGTACTTTGTGTCTTTGCAAGGGCAAGTAAAATACCCCATCCAAGTGAGGAACATGAGTAGCTTGTGATGGCCTCCTCCGTACTTACCAGGGCCAATAATGCTATAGCGTCGCCCCTGACGGAAAAATGAAATACAAATACGATTAAAATTTATTGAAGCTATGAAAATGCTTCGGAAACAGAGTGCGACATCGATACCATTGCGTGTATCTTTAATTTAGTTTGTAGAATTATAGTGTTTTGAGAATTATACTGAATTGTGTCTTGATGACAGATACGTGAGCAACCAGAGCAATGTAAGAGGATGGCATGGGAGATATTTTCACGTATCTTCCAGTACTTAGAAGTTATTGTAAACAACGTCAAAAAATCAACAACGAAAGCAGCATGTGCAGTGCGGGGAAGGTAGTCCATCACTGACTTTTTAGACGTCATTTAGAAGTCATTCGATCCTGGCGATTTTTTACTGATATTCAATCGCACATCTCGGTGTAGTAGACATCATGCGTGATGTATAATTGAAGTTTGTTCAAAGTGGAGGGGTCCTAGCTTCGAATCACTTTGGGGTATTTTCAGGAATTTCCTCCTACAGCGAGAGAGAGCAGAACACATGCATTTCGCGCATTTCTTACGATTACTGAGGATAAGAGAAGACATGGTTATTTTTGACATTAGGCCTACTGTGGATGACCTCAGGACTTTTTTCACTTCCAGCAATACGTGAATTTTATCTTGAATAATGGTAAATTTATTTATGATTACATTCATTACGAACTCCGATTAGATTCACTGACAATGGGAGACTTTACTGCCGTTAGAGGTCGCTTGTTAGCGACTAGAACGTCACAAAATTTGACGTCACAGGCGTAAGCCATGGTCTCCTCGTCATTATGGATGACGTCGGAGGGGCACACTTCGTCTCTGACGTCATATTCCGCGACGTCCTTGGACCGCTAACTGGTGGTGGCCTCTAACGGCAGTAAAGTCTCCCATTCAAATTGAAGGACAGCACGCATCGATGACTGCACTTGATGCCGGATGTGGAGTCGGGATAGATACGGTTTTTTGTACACGCAGAGAAATACTTGAACTTTGCCTCTTGTTTGTTACTTTCCTTCAGGGATTCCCTCAAAACACATGAAGGCTTGTTTTCGTACCTGTATCTTACACACGAGACTGCCTGTTTTAGTACACGACATGAAAGAGCTGTGCTCAGGTCTCGCAGCATGGTCAGTGCACCATCCTAAGTAGAAAGTAAGAGGAATCTCGAAACCTCATTACTTTGAAGAGCATTTTCTAATTGGAAAATTAAACCAGGAAACAACAGGGAAGAATGAAGGAATGTTGCAACGGAGCATGGGATCCAAGGTTTTAAATGCCTGCAGATTTGTCGGTAGTTTTCAGAAATCAGTTGTTCTGTGCCATATTGTTCGGGGAAACGCGGCGCATCTTCATCGAAAGAGCTGCTAAAGGACATAGAACTTCTTCAAAAGCATTGCAGGTCTTTTGAGAATGCACTAGAAGAAAAGATCCGTTGGAAAAATACTCAATTTTTGCCTTTAATTAACGACTGGTCCCCAATATGCAGCCCACGTCCGCCTATCCTCATTTGACCCAGCAGGCCTGGGGTATATAGCCAGCAGATCTCATTTTGGCATGGAGGTGGCATTTCTCAAATGGAAAGGCTAAGAAAATTTGATTTGGTTCCATTAATGCTGAGGAATTCAAGGTAAAAAATCCGTGGATTTTTTCAGAGGATGCACTCACTATAAATCACAAAAACAGAATCAGAGGACAACGCTGCAGATTCCGTTTCAGAATCTAGACATGTAAAATTCAACAGACCGATTCTGCGGGAATAGTCTCTGAATCAGTCGCCCGTGCAACCCTCGTGAATAGGAGATGACGAAGGGATGTGGAACAAAATATACTATGATTGTGCTGGAAAGTTGAAGAGGAATGCATGTCAGTACTGGTACTGAGACTACCGGGATTTGGAGAGCGAGTGACCGTTTTTCCATTAGGTGGGGAAAGGAACACTTTTTGATAAAATAGATTTTACTCTGTTGGGACGGGGTGGCTGCGTTTAGCTGACACGCGGAATGCGGTATAGGGACGCGGAAACCCTGGCGGAAAGATATGTTGTATGCGAATATGCATTGCATTTTCCGCTTCCGCGTTCCGCAATCCGCATTCCGCGTGTCAGCTAAATGCAGCTTAACCCGCGTTTAACTTATCGCTTCGGCAGAATGTACTCGGTAGCAACGTTATAACACTTGATTTATTTTGTCATTTCAAGTTTTCATCGATGTTATCAACAAAGTGTGACGAGGCTGAGGCTTTCAGGAGGAGGAATGGCAACACACATTTTTATTCAGGCTAAATCTGCCTAATGGACTGGATACTGCTAATTTGCAGTTACAGTTTACATAAGTAAAATAATAAGGCCATCAGCCGACTGCGCGCTCTACGACTCCACTCTCCGCTCAGCTCTGTGTTGAGGTTTCGTATCCGACTCGCGTCTGTAAACCCCTCGGTTTTTCTGGTCGCAGCTGTTCTGGCGCATGTGAATATTGGTAAAACACGAAAGCGTGTCTTGCGAAAATATAAACAAACAATATTTTGGGATGTAAATTTTCTTGCCTACCGCTGTTTTCTTGTGTTTATGACGTGAAACGTCACGGTTGATGATGGAGAAATATGCATTAATATACATAGCTGTAATTATCTCACCTGGTTCGTTGCTGTCAAAATGGCCAGGAGATGGATCTCTTATTACGCCTTAATGACGCGTTAATATGGCAAAGCTGTGGGGTTACTACAGTGTTAGAAAACTGGGATAATTTTACTGATTGCTGGCTTTAGATTGAGAATTTTTGTCGACGTGTGCAGTATTGCTGCGGTGAGGTACGAAACTAGCGGAAAAAAGTTGATGCCCTAAAGCGATTTTGGCATTCTCTTGGTTAAGTGCTGAATCGGTCAAAGCTAGCCATACTGGGAATGGCATTGTCCTCAGAGCACTTTCCCCGAACAATGAAGCCAAATGATCTGCCCTCCTCGCAAACGCTTTACTCCACCAAATTCAAACTGCGGCGGTCAAGACGTCTCCACGCGTGAAAAGGCCCGAAAAAGTTTTGAAGTGCCAAAATTCGTCTTCAAGACAAATTCCTATTTCTTTGTTAAGTTGTTGAAGTATGACTCTCAGGGGAGATTTAGCAGAGATAAACACACGTAGAAGTGCTAAGATTGTATTTATCCGATCAGTTAACCCTGATTGCCACGAGTTAACAATAGATTTTAAAACACGCAAGTGAAGTAACTCCTAACTTGATAATCATGGTTTCTGGCGTTGTTTTAGTGAAATCGCGCTAAGTTGGAGTAGAGCTTCTGGCTACTTCGAAAATGACGTGAGGATTTGCATGTAAAATTCGCAAAAATGCACTGAATATCGAATGGTTTTCGTTCTTTTTTTGCCTGGGAAGGCATACCGGTACGTCATGTACTACGCGTATGACTATTCAATGAAACTTCCTAATTCAATCCCCTTCAAAAAGAAGTGACCTACCTACTGTTCCATTGGAGCAGACCCACCATAGGTTCCCATGCACAGACAGTGTCGCTGAGTAGTTGGGCGGGAAGTAGCCGTCAATCCTGACCACGGACTCTATTCATCAATTCAAATTGCAATGTTCCGGCGATGAATATCACATCATTTCACAACCCACTGACCAACAACAGGAAACATTCATTCAAAATTTAATTGCACACAAATATTTACAGTCTAAATTTGAGCTCGAAGAGATCGCACTTTCAAAACGTTCAACAGAGCTGAAGGCGATCCCCAACCAAACCACACTATAAACTGACTACTCTTTCATTTATAACTTAAGGCGGCCAAGACAATGTTATTTTCGGCTTCGGAATCCCAGCCCTCTGGCCTTCACCCAACACAGGCCGCATCCAAAACATAGAATTGATTCTGCGCCGAAAAATCCCACTGGTGGTTTGCTTTCTTGCCCTCCCATGCGGCCTGTGTTGGGTGAAGCCCTCTGGCCTTCACCCAACACAGGCCGCATCTACCTGTCCCATTCCTGAACTCGGAAAAAATGACCAAATCGATTCTAAGTTGAAGATATCACACGCTGTCATTCTTTGCCAGGCTCAGGAGTGGGACAAGTAAGTGGACAGGACATCACTGTACTGACCATACCCCACCCCGTTATCTTCAACTAATAGGATTTAGTCATTTTTTTTCGAGTTCAGGAATAGGACAGGTAAGTGGGAGTTTAGAGTAGATTTATAATTGATTCTGCGCATAAAAATTCCCACTGCATGGTTTTCTTTCTTGCCTCCCTGTGCTGCTGTCTCTTCTTAGTTCGCTCATCTCGATCTCAGTGAAAATCCATTGGTTCTTCAATCAATTTCATGGCCATCATTAGTCTTTTCCTCTTAAATTTCATGCTGCTGTAATCATGACTATACAAATGTATATCAATGGAATCGCAGCCGGGGGAGGGGCAAGTGTCCCCCCCTTACAAATAAAGTTGTGGTTTGCATCTGGATACCCGCAACTTCATTTTTTTATTGATCACTTATAGTGTGTATAATGTACCCAAATCTGCATGGTGCTATTGTTTTTAATCGACAATTACATTACTATCTTCCAACGCATTTGGCAAATTTCATCCGGAAATCTGCTACCATGAAGCCGAACATTTTACCTGGCCGGGCCTTCTGGCTCGAAGGCACTTCTCAATGGTGCTATCATCGAAATCACACGGATAACAGTTGTCTATTGAGGTGTTGACATTCACACAAACAGATGCCGGGAATTGGAAATTTTCATTCTGCATGACTGATAATCGGAGATGAAAAGAGCAAACAAGGAAAAGGAATCTCCCGAAATCTTGCCTTGTGTTGGCGACATGGCAAAGTCAAAGTAAGGATTAGCACGCATATTCCTGTATAAATGAGAGCAGGCGAAGAAAAGTGGTGAGAAGCCCAATGCATGAAGAATATCGATGGCGAACAACAGTCAAGTTTGGCATCGAATCCATGTCTGGTGACTGTGGTTGAGATATGAATAAATTGGGGTCGAATTCGAAGTCCCAAATTTCAAGCTGAGATGACTGAAAAGCAATGTTCTTTGAAATAAAAGTACATCTTCATTAAGGAAGGTAAATGTTGACACCACAGAATAACATCAGACATCCAGGACTGCCTTCTGTCAGCTTGAAAAAGTGACCCTTTGATAATGACGTTAACCCCTGATCGGCCAAGTTGATAAACATCGAAGTTCATCAGTGCGCTAATTGGCAAGAATGCTTGTTTTGATTAGCTTGGAAATGAGGGCCGTCTGCGGTAGACAATTACAGCTAAAAGCCATTGGCATCGCTGCACAGGTACAGCAGCTTCTTGCTGGTGCTGGCAGCTGCAGCGGCCTCGAGATGGCAACAACACACCTCACGCTCCGGATACCTGTAAACAACTGTCAGACGTCTCATACAACTTGGCATTTTATGTATGCTTTTCTGTAAATATTGATGACCGGGAACATAAAACGGTCGCTTAACTAATATATGTAAGACAGACTGCGCGGGATTAATGTTGCTCTTGGTATACAAGTACTGGAAAAGTCACTTGTCAACTGTTTCCTAATTCTTGATGGACAGGCCTGGTTCTTATTGTGTTTTGACGTGTGCAGCCTATTTCATATTGCAATAAAACAATAGTTATGAAACACATCAGGCGAATGTTGCTCTTGGTACACTATCGTACAAAATGACACAATTTACCTCCGGAAGTAACAGAAAATAAATTCAGCTTTAAGCAATAATTTGATATACGACTGATACACCAGGATAACACAATGTTTCTTTGATAGTCAGAATATTCTTTGCATTGGCATCCAGTGCATCGGTTTTTACAAACAAGAACTCTCATCAAATTTTCCCAACGACGAGAATCTATTGTTTGTATTATTCTCTTTGTTATACATTTTCATCAAATTTTACAATAATCTTGAACGATTTTTGTAATCTGTATCTGCTTGAAAATGGTTTTAACAAATGTAGGAATTTTCATCTGTGGAAGAGTTCAATTTTAAATGAGTTCTCTGCTTGAAGTCAGCCAAATGGCGTAGCATTGGAGTAGACTTCTTAGAGAAAACAAGGATCGAGGCTGACAAGCGGAATTATGCCGAGCGCCATCTAGAAAAGGTATGCGGAACTACGTCCACTCCTCCAACCAACCCTTTCAACTGACGCCAGAACCTCGTGACTTCCGTGGGAGACCGAGGAATAATGGAGAATAATCCAGATTTTTTTAGCCGTAGTGAGGAGCCTAGCGTGGCGTGCACGCTTGTACCGCACGTAATGTATTTCACAACAGGTACCCGGCATCTGGCAGCGTTTATGTGTATGAATGTTTCCCCTCATTACTGTCCTGTTGAACAGTCACTGGCTGGTATTCATAAAAGTTAGCAAATGCTTTTACTTAAGATTTGCACAGTGAGGTCCAATGTACATGCACTACAAAACTTGAAGTAAAAGCATTTGCTAGTTTTTATGAATATCAGCCATTGTCTGTTTAGCTGCCTATTGTTACTACTTTCCCAATACAAGGAAACACTGAAAAATGGGGAACAATGGAGATGTTACACCAGGTTCCAATGCAATACCACGTGCGCATCTTGGAGGGAGGGATAGGCATACTGGATAATATAGGGAGGGATAGGCATAGGCATACTGGATAACATAGGAGGGATAGGCATACTGGGTAATATAGGGAGGGATAGGCATACTGGGTAATATAGGGAGGGATAGGCATACTGGGTAATATAGGGAGGGATAGGCATGGGTAATACAGGCATAATGAAGGACGAATTTTGGACTAAATGTAATTCATCTGTTCGTAAAGGTCGCCCCCATAAAAAAATTCGCCGAGATGTGTAGCATAATTTATAACTGCCTGTAATAGGCAACCGTCGAATGTTAAGAACTTTCTTACACTTTTATTTAGGGAAAATATTTCCCTAAGATTTGCCATAAATACGACTTAAGAAAATGTCCTTCTCTAAGGAATTTTTCGCGGTTTTACGGGGAAAACTAGATTAAGGGTTAACCTAGATGCCTTAGACATACGGCGCCTGACTCTGTTCTGAATTTAAACTGTGACGACGACCGACATTCTGTTCCTTCAACATGGAAGTGATCCCCACTTTGAATCGACCATAAGACATTCCCTCCGCGACAATAACCCGGCCATACAGAGTGGATTTTCTGAGACAGTATAGCCTACTTTCTCATGATGAAGTTCGGTCAACTGATATATCAATACATAATGCACGAAAAGTCACTGAGATCTGCGACAACAAAAAGGTCCGAAGGGCTCGTACCGTCGATACCTGTGTCATGTGAATAAATCTTGTCCATTGTTTTGACCGGACTAGTGTATACACTTCTCAGTAAGAGAACTTGTCTCACGTTGCCGTTATCATACCGATTTCCTGCAGCTGATTAAGATTGTACATTTCAACTAACGAGGGTTAATTCAATGAGGAACCCGCACACTAACGTCACTACGTGGCGCTGCGTGCGTTTGTACCGAAGTCTCTGTTTTTCTAACGTTATTTCCATTTTATTTCTGGCGTGAAAATAAATCATTTTTGTTGGTCGCCCAACAATAAAACTTACATCATCTTGTAGCAGATGAAATTTTCTTTTAATCTCATTCCTTTTTTTCTTAAAATGAAGAGATACAATGGCGATAAAAGCAACGTCTTTTGTGTCATTTTTCCTGTAGAAAAATGTACAGGCATTTTTTTCATGACGCAACGTCAGCACCTAACATGACGTCAATGACACCTCAAATGACGTCAATGAC
>NMRB01000244.1:307765-332125 GCA_002633025.1 Notospermus geniculatus | reverse complement strand
AATGAGGAACCCGCAGAACTACGCCACGACGTGGCGCTGTCAGTGTAAGACCCGGAAGTCCTATTTTCTAACAGTATTTCCATTTACTTCTTGCCCCAAAATAAACCACCCTCTTTGGTTCAATTTTGATTAAATTACACTGTCCTGTTTCATGTTCAAAGTTCTCCATATATCACTGCTTTGTTTCGTCAGAAATGCCACAGGATGCCAATACTGACAACGTCTTTGGAGAAAATTTGCACGGAAAATTGTGTAGAAAAATGTACACATGCTTTGACGACGTGACGTCAACAGCGAAAAAAGTGACGTCAGTACGTCATTCGGGTCTTATACTGACTGCGCCATCTGCAGTCATGCGGGTTCCCCATTGAGATTAGTAGGCCTAATAAAGTTCGACACACACTTGATAGAAAGGTGTCAAGTTGTGAGAACAACTACTTACCGGAATTTATTCAAAAAGAAAGTTTCCTGTTACCGTATCTTTCGCTCGCTATCACCACGATGATGCAGCAGCGCATGGTCCACGTGCGTCAGAATCAGAGCTGCCGAGTGTGGACAGCGGTGCCGCCTTTGTAGACACCGCTGCAAGAAGGACGCCTCTTTCTTAAAGATAATGTATCACGACTTCATTGTTTTCATTCAATGTTTGTAAACATGGATGTTTACATCATGTTATTTGGACTTTTTGGGACATGCCAACCCACCAAATTGAATACTTTTGGTGTCAAAAGAATTTTTAGAGGGGCACGCCACCAACAAATTACTCATAAGACAATAAAACACTGGACATAAACAAACAAAATGTAAATAAACAATTATTTTCGTGGCCCGCGAAAATACCCGTGATACATTATCTTTAAGTACACATACCTGATGGAGGTTAACTTATTGGCTGATATTCATAACAGCTAGCAAATGCTTTCACTTCAGGTTTTCTAGTACATTTACATTGGACCTCGCTGTGCAAATCTTAAGCAAAAGCATTTGCTAACTTTTATGAATACCAGCAATTGTCTGATACACTACTTCTTTGAGTCGGTGTTCAGCAGTGGGCAATATGCAAATACATGATCAATATGAAAAAAATGTGTGAAAAAAACTGTCTCCTGAAAAAAATATACAAAAAATATACGGAGTCATGGCAATGCACTTCCGCTTTTTAATCCATCGCTTTGAACAATAAGGTGGGACAAGAAGTCACGGGACTACTGCAACAGGCTCCTGATTCTTTAAGATATTTACCTTGTTTACACTGACTACATAAAAGTCCGGGCTCAGCACGGGCTTTTTGCGTTTACACCTATGAATCGCCGTGTGTAAATAAAGCCCGGGCTTTTAAAACCCATACATGCCGCGTACATGCTCAAAAGGCCCGGGCTTATTTCAGACCCGGGCTTCGAAAAGTCCGGGCTTTTTCAGACAGGTGTAACCACGGCTATTGTTTCGACGACATAAATACATAGCTTCTGAAATATGATTCGAGTTGGACAGAAGTGGTTTCTAATCGTTCAAGTAGCAGTGGGCGTAACGAAAGGTCCAGTTATGAATAAAAACAGTTTGCCTATTTCATCGCCAGGGGAGTTTTTGGTATCTAATTGCTTTCATTTGATTGAATGTTGATTGAAAATATTGTGTCAAAAAGAGTTTCATTATTGGCCATCAGCTTCGAGGCAGGAATGTGGAGAGTGTTTTGACAGTGGATGGTATACATAATGGCTTTATAATATGATAGGCCTAAGATCGTGGATGAGTTATTTTGGTGGCAAGTTCAAAAGGGTGTGTTGTTTCACTAGAACTATTGCAACGGTTTAGTGAACAATGGTTTATAGGTACAAGACTTGTCTGGAGACACAAGTTATCGTCAGCGATTCAAAAGCATGCCACGGGATCTTTTCAAACTATAGCCATATGAAATTGGGCATCATTTTATTGTAATGTACTGTACACGTATACACAAAATTTAAATAAACTGAAAACTACAAACTATAAATTAAAAACCAACAGAATGAAAGTGTGTTCCAGGTCTGAGTGATCTGAACAGGGTCCGGTAATAGCTATCTGTCGCCCTAAGTTTGCGTCAACTTGTGTCCTAGCGTTATCTTCTATAAGCGTTATCTTCTATCTTCAGTCATCTAGCACTCTGCACTAGTCAATGTTATCTGCACTTGCACAATAAATTGTACAAATCTTAAGTACGAATAAATAATAATAATTAATAATAATAATAATAATAATAATAATAATAATAATAATAATGATAATGATAATGATAATGATAATGATAATGATAATGATAATGATGATAATGATAATGATAATGATAATGATAATAATGATAATGATGATAATGATAATAATGATAGTAATGATAGTAATGATAGTAATGATAGTAATGATAGTAATGATAGTAATGATAGTAATGATAGTAATGATAGTAATGATAGTAATGATAGTAATGATAGTAATGATAGTAATGATAATAATGATAATAATGATAATAATAATAATAATAATAATAATAAATAATAATAAACGCCAGGACATGTAGGACACAAACCACAAGTTTTGTGAAACGCCAAAACTAGCGCGGATATTGCTGTACCAGTGAGCAACTACATGTACTCAACTAATGCGATAAGGCCAAGACAGCTTTCTCGTCAATTTCCTCAAGCTACATGCGTACGGTTAATTTGAACATCCACACTGAGCTTTAAATAAGAAAGATATCCCTTCTCATAACCGAATAATAGCATTAAAAGTCATTATAGCCCGATTATCGTATTTCCAAGCAAACCACATATGACGGCCCAGGGATATTTGGTCTCTTTTACATGGCAATGGTTAACATATATGTTGATGGTATAAATATGAATGTTTAAACAAGACCCCGTTCACACCCGCCGGTGAAGGTAGCTTTTTACCATGGTATGTCTTCCTAAAATATCAAAGATGCCGCTTTTTGTTATGGGCTATTCTGTTACATGGGACACTGTAAGGCCAAACAGAATGGTCATGTTCGTGAGATACTTGTACGGCATGTACGGAGATGTCTTTCCATAAAATCCGCACAGCTTCAGAGGAAACTCCATTGCCGTCAATTTCTGCGTTTGTTCTACATGTAGATAATCTAAAACTCGCTGTTTATCTTTCCCCTTTGCGGCAACTAATCCCATATGATCATGTAATTACAACAATCATACAAAACTTCTTGCTCGGCTTGCTTCGCAATCTGCAGTTGTTTGACGCTTGAAGGGAAACAAACGAAATTTGTACTCTTCTAAAGGCAAAATATTCTACATCTTCAATAAGAATTGATAAAACATAACCCTGGCAGAACCCTCCGTTGGCTATAATAAGAACTTGACGGGATAATTTGCCGTGGCAGAAGCAGAACCAGGCAATGATAGATGCTTGATTAATTATCTCCATTCGACGGCGCAACTATTTACAATCAAAGAGTAATTTGTGCTTCAATTAGAATCTATTAGTTTGGTTTCTTCTCAATCCGCGAACAGGGATCATTCATTTGTTTTTACCTTTCAATACCGGCAGCCTTGAATACCCTTGCTACGATAGACATCATCTTGTCAATTGCACCTCAACAACAAACATCAAAACAGCCTCCCGGTCATAGTCATAACAGAAAATTGTCCCGCGAATACATGTACTTTGCTGTGAGAGACAATTTTGATATTTTTAATAATAATCAATGTGTGCCTGGGGTTATGCGGGCAGATTTGCTAAATTTCGCCGGGATAAATAGTTTATTGGTGCGACCCGATCTTTAGAACCGAATAGGCGCTGGTTCGCCACCCGCAATTACACGGGGTAATTTTACATCAACTGGCTTTCTTCGCAAAGAAAACAGCAACGCTGCCGAGTAGCCCGGGGCCAGTGTAAAATAAAACACCAAATCGACAGGAAATAATAGATCTGTTGGAATGAGAGTGAGTGCTGCTAGTTTGCTACTATTACAAGAATTCATAGACACAGTTAAACAATGGGACAAATGTTTTTCTTCACCCGATATTATCGCTTTTGGTGATGATAAACTAATGTGTAATATTTTCGTTATCTTTTTATTGTCACCAGAGAAGATCTATCATTGTCAACCAAGAACAGCCTCAGGGCCAAGCGGATTGAACTTTTAATCTTTTTGATTATGATTGGGTAAAGCCTGATTTATTGATACACTTAGCGACATCGCTTAACGCGTTTATAGGTCAACGGCCTTTTCATGGTACAAATGTTCTGAAACTGTTATTTGAGTCCCAACTGATATTCATTTAGACCCCTACGATCAGAACAACCCTCAAAATAAAGGACAAGACAGTCCCGATGGTGTCTTTAATAGAGAGGTTTGACTGTAAATGCAGCCTTCAAGCCTTGCACCAGAAGAGAGGCTCCACGGAGTAGGCCTACATGTATGACTTCCAATCGTGCATAGCTACATGTGTAACGAAGTGCCAGTCGACGTCATGTCTCTAACTGGGCAAGACTTTAGGTGTTTACCAAAGTTCATCCTTTGACATTCCTCTACGGCAGTTACAATGCAAACACGTCAAACGCACCATTATCCTTTAAACCCATAATAAATACAGACATCGATGAATTCGTGGAGTATATTTTCATTCAAACATTATTGCATTATCGATGAAGTTGTCAATATTTGCGAATATTAGTCAGAATTTGCAACCGATCTCTTCTTTTGGCAATTTAATGGTGAATGTATTGTTAATGAGGATAAATCGATATAATCAATTTCTGATTCTATACACCTTCACAATGTGAGAGTGCAAACAGATCCAAACCTTCGCTCTTCGAACAATTGATCTGAGAAGACGAGATGGCGAATATGTCGTTTTTATTTTGACGTGATCGCGGTTTTTTATGTGTTGACGGGGTCCGCTAGAAACTTGTTCGTCTCATTCACGTCTTGTGCAAATGACGGATTACATGAGCGAGCAAAAGGAAGCCGGGCCGAGATCGCAACATGTACGATTGAACCTCTCTAAAGCACACCCAGTGCGGCTGACAAGCGCAGTCCTGAATTCAGAGATGTCCTGATTAATACGGAAGTACATGTAATAATGAATATGATGTCTTATTTGGGACTGAACTTTGTGTCCGCGAGAGAGGTTTCCTCCTGGCAAATATGTCCGAGGAGCGATCGGTTCCAATGCACCATGGAAAAATTGGGGAATCGGTAAGAAACAGAATAATAGGCTGGGCAGCAAACTCTGTCATCAGTGATTGTGTCCACACAGGCACTAAACCGAAATGACCACCATTTACTTGGCAGTGGCTGGTTTTGAATGATGAACACGAAAGAAATCTGAACCAAGAACTGTGTGCATAAAAAACTCTTAAGACCGACAGTGACACTGTAAAAAAAGACCAAGCGCATCATGAAACCGGCTTTTTCAATATATGGCACCACTCAAAAGTATCCTACTTCTGATCAATCGAACATTGTCAAGATTTTCCTACAGTTTTTGTGAGGAGTGATGGATAAAGATGATGGACTTGATATTACGGAGTTTAAGAAATCACGCTATTTCTTGCATGTACATGTATTTCATGTACAAAAAATATCGTTAACGTATTTTTATCGTTAGCGTGTGATCTCTTCAACTCCCTATTATTTGAGGATCTGCCCAATGCAAATGAACAAGTTATTTTTGCTTGCAACGTGCTGTAAAAATAGCAATCCGAAATGACGTTGTCGTTTTACTGCACAAGTCTATTCCGTCATCCATGCGTACATGTATTATGAATTATCAGTGCGCACTATCGTGCTTACTAGAAATTATTATTATTATTATTATTATTATTAAAAACATTTATAAAGCGCCCTATTCCGCAAGGCTCTAGGGCGCTGTACAATAAGCATAAAGTAAAAGATAGAAAAGAATAAGACATAGTGATAAAAAGGAGGGGAAAAAATCATATTTAGCACATCAAGATTAGTTAAAATATCTGATAAATAAATGAGTCTTAAGATTCTTTTTTGAATGGTTCGTTGCTTACATGTAGCTGAGGAATCCCAATTTTGCATAAAGCAGAATTACAAAATGCCCATGACCAACCTGGTCTCTGTCTTCGAGAGCCCACAACCTCTGGCACAGAGTGTAATCATCAACTTACATCACGGCGGTTTGTGATTTTTGACATTACGGTCGTTAAATCTGAACTCGGGTTAATCAACCAAAAGATCAGATGAAAAGCAGGGCACAAATCTTTCACAAATTCATTTTGGAAGGTAATGGTTTATAAAACAAAGTGATAATAAGGGTGTGTTGTTGGTGTGAAGGTTTGACGACCCGTTAATGATTTGGACACGAATAGGCAAGGTGTGCGAGGGACATTATGAATAAAACTACCAACAGAACAACAAATCGCATCAGTGTTTGATCAGTCAAAAGATCAGCGGCGGTGCACAGCTAATTACGTTGTTTTTACGTTGTCAGACAGGAAAACCATTGCTGAGCCGCCCAAGTATTTCGCTTCGCTGAAAATACTCAAAGGGTTTAGTCCGTAATGCTATTATTCCTAAATAGTTAACTACCAACAAACGTCTTGAAAATTATCCACATTGTTTGCCTAAGACCTTTGGTGTTGAATATAGCAGAAAAGGCGAAAACAAAATGTATTTACACGACAATACACCATGGTGTAACGTTTATGGTGTTAATACTGATTTGCTGTAATTACCTTTCGGTTTCATCGGTGGGGCAGAAGGGTGACTGAAGGGTCGGCGCGCGGGGCCCTTATCATGTACTTTTTCTAACAATCTCAAGTGGATAAGGAGTGTTTTGAAACATGGGTCGGAAAACTTTGTTGCCTTGTGCTGAACCACTTAGTTTTCACCCGCAATACAATACTGTGCTTTGCTTCGGAGGGATAAGGGCTAGGTTCACCGGTCACCAAATTTTACAGAGTATTTTTTTCTAAAATGTCAAAGATCTTTGAAATGACCTAGCCAGTTTTACTTGCAGCCACACTAAACGTATCAGACGGAGAGTGCAAACAAAAATGTGGAGTCTGTGACTTGCTGATGCCCTAATTAGGCTGACCTTTCGGGATGCGGCTGTATCACAAAGAACCACACTGCATGCTCTTTAGAATGTACAGTGGCATGATGATGAAAGCAGTGGATTCCTAGCTTCAATAGAAGAGTAATCGCTCATGTTGGGTTCCTATGGATAGGCAGCTGTAGAATAGGAAACCAGAAATGAAGACAGGAAATACATATACATGTACATGTAGGCTAAATTACATGTAAGTGAATCCGAAACCAACCCTGTAGCAGATCCATGTCGACAGATTCTGGTTTGAATGAACCTGAAACCCAAGTGGTGCTATATCGGCCGACAGCTTGAAATCAATGGGAACTCACTGATTTTGAATNTTATAGCAGGTTTTTCGGTGTTTTTGGTGATCTACTTTATAACGTTTGCTTGGCGTTTTCCGGCCATCTTGTTTGTCACATGACCAGATGAGATCACATGACCACTGAAAATAAGTAGTCTCTGCAGTATGGCGGCCATAATACATCAGAGTCAATGACGATAAATTAATAAAAGTCATGACTCTGTGGTTCAGAGTGCCTTCTACCCTAATGGCCATGATGAGGATGACCTGTCAGTCTATGTATTCTATAATAGCCAAGAGTGAAATTGGCATGTAGTCTTGGTGAAAGGTGAAACTTATAGGCCTACGCACGAGTAAAAATTATGCATGCGATACCCACACCACAACAATCAAGCAGAAACCGACGTATCGTGGCTATCGAAGCCTTTATTTTCTTCAGTTGGCGCAGCCTGAGGAACCGGGGTCTTATTACGGTCCAAGGTGCTGCGATGTTCCGCCACCACCCACCGGCAAGTCAACGTCTAGCCTACCATTACATACAGTCGAAGAAGACCCTTCGATGTCACAATGGTGTCATCGAAAACCAAGCATTTAAAGGTCGCCTCATGCCACGAAGCGACCCCAGCGGGAACTAGAACTATTATAGTTTATGGTTTCCTGTCATTACGGCATAATCCACGGTATCTCGTCGCCGTGGTTTTGAGTTGGTAAGCGTAACTTATTGCTCAGTTGTCTGAGAAATGTTTCAAAACGTCCGTAGGGTATATGCGAACCTTCAACGGTATCGACACCTGCGGCAGTGACTGTGATTGCATTACAAAGATTTCGCAAAGGCTGTGCCCCATCATGCACTTTAACAACCAAGTGTGTGCGTATTTATTTTATTTCGAGAAAATGCGTGCACAGCTGTTTCCGAGAAGACTTCATATAGTATACTATTAGGACACTATTTGCTAGTCATCGTTTCAGTAACAGAAAGTCATGGGAACGTCAATTTTTGTAAGTCCCTTTTTGTTTAAATTTTTTACGTTTTGGATACATGTATTTTAATTGGATTTATAGTATGTTTTATGTGTTTTATCAAGATTGTTTTATGATGAACTGTGATTTTAGCCTGTCTCATCAGTAAATCCAAGATTTTTAGTCAGAATATTTAGAAATACTGTACATGTATGTATGATTGTCTAGATAGTATTTGGATTGGATTGTTTTTCTTCTGAATAGGAGGCAAATAAATAAATAAATAATTTGAATGACAACGAATCCGCGTAGCGCATGTGCTGCTCTGGAATGTTCATTTGGTTATTGTTCAATTAGCACTCTGCAAATTTCACTTCTGTGGTCTCTACTAGAAAGTGCCTGAGTAAGGCTGAAAGGATAAATGTCGTCCTGGGTATACGCAAAGATTACCCAGGATCTCAATCTTCACTAAAACAATACCCTGCGTGTAGTTTCGGTAGACGAACATCACCCAGCATTGTAGTATGACACCTGGATTCGCGGTTGTCTCGTCCGTGGTCACGTGACCGCCCGAAGAATGTCATGAACAGCTACACTCAACAAGTACCGCGGTGCGAGACCACGAGATTCCACGGGATTTCGAAATAGGACTCGTTCCTAGGCACAGATTGCGGAACCTGGGTGAGGTTCGGCTACCGAAATTACACCCAGGGTATTGTTTTAGTGAAGATTGAGATCCTGGGTAATCTTTGTATATACCCAGGACGACATACCCTTTCAGCCTGAGTAAGACCCCGATTGGGGTCGAAAATTTGCGAAATTCGGAGACGACATAATGTTCATTATCATTTTATGTGTCCTTTTTTTGTGTTCTATGTTGGATATCGGCACTCTGCAAACAATTCAACTTCCTACTGTCAGTTTAAAAGTTTATGTGTGGTACCAACTATAAAATTACTTTTTCTGCGACGCACTCACATAGGAAACGGACACGCGCAAAGCGAAAAACGCAAAGCATCAATCTACCTTTAGCGAGTTGTCGGGTGACTTGACTGCCTCGTCCGTTTTAAATCGGTGCCAGTGGATGTGGGATTAGGTATTCAAATGTCGTCTGCTGTTTTGTGATTCTGCCACAGCTACCGAATACAAAAATGACACATCCTTCGCACCACAACCCCTATCATAAAAACACCAAGTATTATTTTCACCCAAATTTGTTCTAGAAAGAATATCGGTTAATGCTAGGAGTAGTTATGCGTTCTCAAGTTAATTTAATAAGCAATAATTAAGTAATTATGAAATGCAAGTAGCATGAGATTGAGTTAGTGTAGCCAGAGGCAAGTATGTTGTCCCTATGACTAGTCAGCGATGATCCGGCCAGTATTGCACTAAATTATGAGCCATATTAGACATTGCCAAGGCGTTATACACATAAGACGGCTGAGCATAGTCATTAGGATGGTGTACACCGCGCAGGAGGAGGAATAAATCTCGGCGGCTGAAATCAAGAACCCGTAGACATAAATGGCGGCTAGAAGACTTTCTTGGGTTATTACAAAATATTGGTGAAATGCGAAAACAATTAACCAATTAGTGTCACCAAAGTCAGCCAAAATAGAATTAGGTGAATGACTTATTTGTCACACCCCAGATGTAATCAGTTAAAAATTTTAACATCCAGTCTGCCCGTACGATGCATGATACAAGCCGACTAGTGGATAATGCGTCGTGTCGTTATACTGGTGAATCGAGTCCAGACAGAAATAAGTAGGCCTATGTTACCAGTACCGGCTGCAATGTGTGTAAGTATACATGTATGTGGTGAAGATGGTTCAATCTCACTAAACGACACAATTTTTCTTTACACCTTGTCATGTCTGTATAAATTGCGTCCACTGCGTCCGAGGGGTTACTAGTAGATGAATGAAAATGTACTTTGAATCTCTCAAACCCCACACAAGTCATCCATTTTCTAGACTAACAGACCACATTCTTTCTACGACAGTGATTGGATTTAAATTGTACATGTACAATGTATTTCAAAATCATCCATGTGGATACAGTCGGGACAAGCACGACAAGTCGGTGAGTTGTATTTTCAAAAATCAGGAATGTTTCTCTCTATCGGAAGTGTCATCTCCTGGACAGTTGAAGTGATTTGAAGAGGCAGACGACAAACAAATATATTAACCGCAGACGCCTTTTTGAGGGACGGGATGATCGTCATAATCAAATTTTGTTTACGCATAGACAACTCCTTAACGTTAAAGGACAATATTTGATGGGCATCTGCACTGTGAGATAAAATAGCCTATGGGGCGAAACTAGACAGGAATTATTTCAATTCAGGTAAATACAGGTCACGAGCGGCAAGAATGTTTACCACACCGACTCAGTCAGAGATAGAGAGTGACAAGCAAGCAGTTGTCTTTGTTGAGCCATCTGCCCCCAGGCTTCGAGACCGTAGCTCTATTGTCATTGTGTGACATGTCATAGGACGTCAAAGCCCCCATGGCGAATTCTCACTCAATACTATACTGCTATTCACACGGTTTGTTTGCTTTGATTCATGAAAAATAGTCTTCTATAATGCAAAACCTACAAACATGGTGGGACGACAATGCCCGTGACAACAAAGTAATGAGGCGGACAACATCACCCTGCCATTCGCGACTCCCCCACTGGTCCCGTTTCAATAACGGAATAATTAGATCCAAGTCGAATTCTAAAGATAGAGAACTTGGAGTGGTAAAGCTTACATATCAAGACCGGGACATTGGCCCAATCAAAAGCTACCTCAGAACTATAGCTTTTCTTCCGAAATATCTGGAAAACTGGTCAGGGGTGCAAAGGATACAATAGCTACAAACGCCTCGGCACAGCGGGACTTCAGACGAGTTTGGAAATATTTTCTATCGGCTCCGTCAGGAGTCGACCAGAGCCCCCGCGCCCTGACAAATGAGAGGCCTAACTAAAGGTTCACGGTGTGACTGATCTTTAAATGGTCATTAACTCATTAACGTGGGGGTTTGGTCGCTCCCAGTGATGATATAGGACCCAGGTGAGAGGACTTGGACCCACGATCTGCCTCCCGCTCTGCCGCACCCAATGCGCTTGTTTCCATTCAAAGAATCAGAGGTATCGTATGGGGTGGTGGCTGGGGGGGGGGGGTAGGAGCGCATGTTCACTTGTTTGCAGAAAAACTCAGAATGAGTCCAATAATCACGAGTGGTTTAAAATAGCAGTGGGGGATTTAGAACCTTTGGTGTTGCCAAAGACTTTTGGCCAGGTTGTTTTTTTGCGATCATTCAGTAGTTGCCTTTTAGTACAGACTGCTTACCAGCTGCTCTGTGTCGAGGAAGTGCAACAAAACAGTTGCCCACATTCAAACTCCAAAAAAATTGCACTGCCCAATCAGTAGGAAATGTTGTTTTCTCTGGCAAGATGTTTTGAAAAAGAATGACAAGACTTTGTTATCGAATCTCCGTTAATGGGAACCCTAGCCCACTGCCTCAATAGGTGTCGCTAGTGGTTAAAACTATCGAAATGAAACCAACATCCCCGTCCTGATCAATTTCCCACACTAAAGGCGTCCATTGTATAGGACCTGGTTTCGGTGTGCTGCCCTCTATCGCAGCTAGGCTCCCCATTTTGACTATGGCCAAGAGCTTCCACACGGACACGTACACGCATGCACATGTACATACATGTAGGTGGAAACTCGACAGGCCTTTCGTTAAAGGGCCTCTAGAGGCAGCTTGCTATTGGGCTACTAACAGTACTGCAACTATACAACAGGTGGCGCTAGTAACCATGAACTCATGAATTGTGGAGCAATTGTTGACAGTGATGAAATTTTACTTCAAAAATGATGTCCAAGTTGGTTCCTCATGCCACCAATTCTGTGTTAGTAATCATATCAATATGCACTAAAAACGTGCCTCTGAGGCCCTTGAAATCGTCATATTTACCATTTTTTATTCTCTGCCCTTCCCTGTGAGGAGTTTACATATATAGGGCCTTTTCTACCAGTTGTTTCCATCCTCACCGCAGCCCATCTGTGGGTGCCTATAATGCACACAGTCCATGGTATCATACATCACTCTGTTGAAACAGAAAACTATACTGGAACACGAACAGAACAGAATTAAATTCACAATCAAATACATCAAAATTTCTGAGTATGTTAAAATACGCGCTGTGGTTTATATGGGGGGGGGGCATTCAATATACATTTATTAAGCGCATCGCACCATGCCCTGAATTTCAAAATATCGAATGAAAAAAATTGACTGCTTAGGGCTGGCATCTCTGAGACTAAATCGTTGCAAAAAATGACGGGCTGTATTCTCGAAGCTTCCTTAACTCTAAGGTTTACCTTTAACTATTTTTTGCAGGGCAGAATACAAAAGCAAAAGAGGACCTTGGAGTTGAGGACGATTCTAGAATACGGGCCGACGTCTATTTCGGCTGTGGTATTGTATAATGTGGAATTAAGATGAGGTACATGTAGTGATTTACGGGCCAATAATTTTGTTACAGTGCAATACATGTAATCCTTGGTGTAAGAAATTGCGAACTAAATCGAAATTTATGTTTTGTAAAACGCGCACAGTGTGTTGTGGTGGTCATTTTCGAAAAATAATCATCAAACACCAAACATATAATAAATATTGATCGGGACCAGATGCTGTATTTAACAAAAGTAACGCACCTATTTATTACGGATATGTCGGTAAACTTGACGATGTATCTTTGAATGTGGTTGCAGCAGCTGGTATAAAATAATGCTGAATGTTGACAAGCCGCCGGACATGGAACAATACTCAACAACATTTATGCACAAAGCCATTGTCTTTTATTCGTGGCCATTAGGAGTGGAGGAATAATCGTGTCGTGTCGTGGTATGGGACCTATGACTTCTCATGCAAACTTTTTTCAATAGCTTTTTTTTTCATGAATACTTATTCAAGAACACCTGGTGCCGGAGCTGAGGGATTCAAAAAGCAGTTTAGTTGATGATAAATATTATCAGGGAGGTATTTAATAATCATATTAAAAACTCCCCAATATAATCAACACAGCGCAAAAACGCCGGGCAAAGACGTTGCTGATGAACTGCATAAACCCAACCCTCTATTGTATTATTTAAAAGGCCTGCTCTTGTGACTCATGTACGTATGGGCCAAGCTGAAGAGCTCGGCCAATCTGCTTGTAATTGGCGGACCGCCGGCGCAAATTTGCGGACTTTTCAGGACTTCGCGGAACCAATGATTCTGAAATAGATGCAAACAACAGCAAATTTTATCTGTGTCAGAAATACCGATCTTGGAGAAAAGGAGAATTTCCGTTTTTACAGTGACACAAACCACATGAACACCAACGTCATGCGATCTAGGCTCAATTTGTTTGCATTTTATTTCTTCTAAAGCTGGGCGCACACTACCCTTGCTTGGCTACGGTTTTTCACCAGCGACGGTTTCGCCGGCGTCGTCAAAATGATGCCATCCTGAATACATGTATGACTGCGTCATCGATGGTGTGCGGTTGAACCGGTTCGGACATCAATAGGAGCTGTCAGCGAGTTGACCAATAGGTGTCACTACGGCCCAATTCAATGCATATAGCGGACCCATTCATTCTTGATCGAGCACCAATCACGTGGATTTTCCTGTGTATTGGTCCGCTAGAACTTTGCTGCCATCTTTTGGCAATACGCGCGGCTGACTGCTCCTATTGACTCGGTAAAGCCAGGCGTACATCGCACTTGCGACTGAAAGCAACTGATCTGATCAGTCGCTGGTTATGTACGCGCAGCGCGCACATCGCAATTCAGCAACTCAGTAAAACTACAAGTCATGTACATGTAGGAGGATCCAATCAGTCGTCATGTCCTGACCGTGTACATCGCACTTGCGACTGGCGGCAACTCGGGTAACATCCGGGGCGTTGGGATTCGATGAGACTCGGTTTTGTTCAGAAAACTGGCATTGATCAGTCGCAAGACCGTGTACATCGCAGCGACTGAACGAAACTGGGTACAACTAGTCGCTAGAAAGTTGAACATGTGCAACTGGCGGCGACTGGCAAAATCTCAGTTCCAGCGACCGAGTCGCATGGGTGCGTACATCGACTGTTTCTGGCGACTGATCAGTCGCCTCCAGTGAGCTAGATTCTCCCAGTCGCCAGTAGCTCAGTGGCGACTAGTTGTCTCCAGTCGCAAGTGTGATGTACGCTAGGCTTAAGATACCACCGAAGTTCTCAGGAAAGAGCCGATAACGACTGCCATTTTTGAAAAAATAAGACAGAAGGAATGGATTTCACTGATTGGCCGACTGCCTTAAGGATACGGTGAGAAACGCAGGGATGGACACCGCACACTGCTTACGGTGAGGACGCAGCGAATCCGACGCCGGCAATATCAAATTAGTTTGATTCCTGTGCTCGTGGCTGCGACACGGACCGGTGGAAAAAAGTCGCGATATAGCTACGGCGTTCTCCGCACACCAACGCTTGAAGTGCGATTCGTGATGCCGGAAGAGAAACGCCCTAGGAATCCAAGTCCGGGACACAATAATCTGCTATTGCATGGCTATATCATTAGAATGGTCATGATCTCTATAGCCATGTCGTAATTCCTCGTTGAACAATAAAATCAGACTTAGATTCTAGTGGGACCCCTGTTACACGGGGTCATCATGTTAACAGCCTTACCAAGTCTTCCGCATGCCAGTTTTCCGAGTAACAATTTCCTCCGGTAAAAAACGATTTTCGCGAGTTCGAATTTCCCATGTGTCTTTATGTGTGACAGGTACACAAATTTTCCGGCAGCTGCATCATAAGGTTTGAACTCGTAGCTCTCTGCACGAATTTCCGACCGGTGTAAAAGAATCTAATGTCCCCCGATATGTGATGTCCCCCAACAATGAATGTACGGATTAAGCGGTACCATTGAATTGGACTCTAGGGAGACCAAGACCCTTAATCCTGTGACAAACTATGCAGGGGGCATCAGGAGGGTGGGGGCATTAGATTCTATCACACCTGTTTTTCTTGCTCTGATGTCAAGTTGAAAGAGCAAGAAACGTTCGCCCTGATCGGCCGACGGTAATTGAGTAACATACATCTCTGCCTCTGTATATTTCACCTCGTATATTCGTCACCAAAGGATCCCGTCATAAAGATCCCCCACTACATTGTACTTTGACGTACAACATACAACATAGCGATGCTCGAGCCTTTGTCAAACCCACGACCTGAGAAATGACGGCTGCAGGCGCCACCACTCGCGCATCAGCACTGAAATCAGAAGTCATTATTCATTGGGGTCATGCCTCTCGGCAATTTGCTATATCAACCTAAGCCTACATGTTCGATTTAATGGCCGGTTTAATACGTACATTAGGGACGTTAAGAAATCAAAAGATAAACGTAAACGTTAACGACATTATTTTTGTACCGAAAATGCAATATAAAACTGGTAAATGTGTAGTATGAAAAATAAATTGTCGTAAAGTTTACGTTTGATTTCTTAACCTCCCTACTGACATTTTATGAACGAATGGTTGTTGCGTATACACTCTTGCTACATGTAATAAATGTGGGCACGTGACCCAATATTTTGACTCTAACTTGCTACATCTTTCATACGTAATAATACGCTCTTGCTAATAAATGTGGAATATAATTTCCATTCATTTCCAATAAACGTTTTTCTGAATTATTTCTGTGCGTGTGGGTCGATTTCAATGAGACTTCATCAGCTGATGGGAACGTTACGGGGGCAATGGTTGCTGTGGCTGGTGTTCTGAAAACAGTGCGTCGTGGATGTAGGGAGCTACCGCAATTTTAGTGAAAAATACCGCTTTTGAAAATCGCCTTGGCAAGCTTCTATCAAGTGGTGATAAATCACTTTTTTAGCGGTTTTGTTTGAGGGTAAGAATTAAACTTTCAAAACAAATTCAGGAACTCAATTTCTATGCACATCAGGGCGCTGAGGCTGATTTCTGCAAAACTGCGTTTTTTACAAAAAAAAATTGCGGCAGCTCCCTACACCCCCGATGCACTAACACCAGCCACAGCAACCATTGCCCCCGTAATGTCCCAATCAGCTGATGAAATTTCGTTGAAATGCACCCACACGCACAGAAATAATTCAGAAAAACGTTTATTGGAAATGAATGGAAATTCTCAGAATACTCCACATTTATTAGCAAAAGTGTATTATTACGCACGGAAGATGTAGCAAGTTAGAGTCAAAATATTGGGTCACGTCCCCTGGTGACCATAGACCAAAAAATTGCCCAATTTGGTCTAAGTCTTTGAAGACTACGGACAACTTCAAAAATGAATTACCGTTATACATTTTATGATGGTAGAGATTACTGAATAACCCGTCGGGATACTTTTTAATGGTTTGCACTTGATTTTTTATTGAAATGCCATCATAATACATCAAATACCGCAGCGGGGCCTCTTTGGCAATGCCGTGAAATTTAAGGAAGAATACAATATCGAAAAACAGGTTTTGTTCAACATTGGTTGCGCCTCTTCTTTGGGGTGAAGATTGAAAAGTTTGACATGACAAAGTAGGTCTAGTTTGGAGTTGTCGACTGCTGTTTAAATTGACAGGCTTTAAGACCGTTGTTGGAAAAACATTCACGCATGAGTGCGTAAATTGAATTGGAAACGACCCCCTGTAATTGCGAAGATGTCATCTTATGAGTGGTAGCAAGCACAACATACATGCGCACCCCTTGTCAGCGGCGAAGTCAACGACGTGTCACGCATGTCCATACACTTCTTCAGGAACAGAAATGAATGTCTAGCATCAATCACAAAGATATGCATACATCCGTATAAAAGCTCAGTCTAAACACTGACAGAGGCAACAACGGGCCTTTGTAGCAAAGTATTTTATAGATGCCTAATTTTCAAAATGATTCGATAGTGTTGATGGAAATAAACTGTCATCTTGAATAGGCTTTTCAGGGTGTTCCAGGGTTTTCATCACTTGTCAGCGGGATGTCGCTCACGGGCTTAAATTGTCAACAATACACCGTGTATCGCGATCTAATAGCGTTCGGAAACTTTTATTCTCAAAGGCGTCGGAAATTCTATGAAATGAAATGCAACGATTATGATTAAAGTAAATATCAAAGGCTTCTTTGTACTGTTCTGTTAATGATAATCGTATGTACCTACAAGAGATTTATTCAAGGGTCTTTACAAACCTTACTGGTTTTAACTCCCTTTTCATCAGTAGCAGGCCTAGGTAGCAGACGCTGCCCGTTCCACATTTCATATTATGAGCCATCTATTCGAGGAGCCATCTATTCGAGTCGCCACTACTCTCTTAACCTCCTCTGCACGCCAACCATGTTTTGCTGGTACGCATAACGCCATCTTTCGAACAATGCAAAGCTTACCACTGTTCAGAATGTGTCTCCTGTCGCGTTTTGACAGACAGGGAAATTTAAAACATTGATTGAGAGGGCATTGGAGTCATTTGCAACGATGAATGGGGCCATATTGCCCGTCAGAACATGCAACTGGAAAAAAATCTTTTATAGGTATTTAATTCCCGAGGACATGAGCAATGAGCAGACAGTCTCGTTTTGGGGAGACAAGTGTATTGTATTAGATTTTTCCGTCAGGGCCGAAGCCATAGCATTATTGGCCCTGGTGAGTACGGAGAGGCCATCTCAAGCTATTCACGTTCCTAACCTGCATGGATGGGGTCTTTTACTTGCTCTTGCAAAGAAACAAGGTACATTGTACATGTACAAGGCACCACGGCTTACTGTCCCATGCGACGGACGTGAACAGCCGGTGTATAACGTCGATCAGTGTTCCGCGTATTATTGTATTTTTCTTATTGTTTCCCTCCTGACGGATTAAGCGGCAACTAACCCAACAATTACCATTCTAGGCCGCGTCTATTGTTGGGGAACACTGAGCTACAGAAACACTCACAGATGTTACACCTGGAATGGAATCTCATATGGCCAGGTCTAACGTTTCTCAGTGTGGCCGTTTTTCTGTGTGATTCCCATTGTTCGGAACACACAGGAAAACGAACTCGCTGTTTCTCTGTGTGTCGCTCATTGTCCAGTCGCCGCTTATTCCGTCAATCTATTGTATTGTCACACTGGCTCACGGGCCTCACTGAAAAACGTTACACCGGGCTGGATTCGAATCCGGGACCTGCCGCTTGCCACTCGGCTATCAGGACTCAAAGGGACAATATAGTACCACTTGTTTCGGGATTCTACATGTATGTGAGATTTGCACCAGCAGTAGGAAACGGCCTGTTAAAAGAGTCTTGTAAAATAAAGTTTTAAAAGAAAGTTCTATCGTCTGTACCGGGCATTAGTCAACATCAATGGGAGACGAACAAGAAGATAAAAGTTTTAAAAATTGGTACAACCACGATGAAAAGGCCTGTCATCAGTGTGCGTGATGGGACCACAGAAATAAACTGTCATGAAAGATAACAAATATTGCCCCGAATTCCCACGTTTCGGCAACAAATTTTGATCTCAATGCGTCCTACTGCTTCTCTCTGTTGTGATATGGTCCTCCCGAAGGGATTTCGGGAAGCCAATAAATGCATAAGGCCATCCAGGTGTTGACATGGGCGCGTTAACGGGCCTAGGAACCATCCCCTCAAGATATACTTTTCGAATCAACATGTTCTGTCAACAGCAGTTCATGGGAATTTACTAAATGAATACAATATGAGATACACGAAGATATTATAATGTTATTTTAAGCTACTCTAGGATTGTTTGAACGATATGGTGTTTTCTCACACTTTTGGAATTGTCTCTACCGTTGTCTCTACCGTTTTGCGCTGAAATAACAAAAACTTGATGTGCACACTATTGAAAGGTTCGCAAGTTACTCGAAAAGGGGTTGTCGAGTCGGTCCGCGTTGTGCGTCTGGGATACATGTTGCAACTGATTGTGGTACACGGTGTTTATACATGCACTTCATTGTATCATCATTCATGTCATTAGTTTAAAGGGAGACAGTCGCGGCAGTCAAAAATGACAATAAATATAACTTCGTGCCCACGAAATTCACAATTTCAAAATTTCAAATTTCGTATTTTAGCGGATTATATCCCTAAGTAAGCCATGTCCGTGAGTTGAGCGTGTTCTAAATGCTGTTCGAAGGCAGCAAAGCCACAGCAGTTGTGGAAAGTAATAGATTCAAGATGGCGGCGTTTTGATTCTCTAACATGCCTGGCAGGACCAGTTCGCTTTAACTAGGCGTGGTCGAGTGTTGCGTCAAAATCCAGTCACCTGCGATCGTAATCTAGGCAGTAATTACATTTAGCTTCCCTTAGTTTCTGCTAACTCGTTGAATAAAATATAATTTATTTGATTGGAATGACTTGCCGAGAGAGAGTCAACATCAATCGCAATTGACAATATCTATTCGATTAAAACATGATTTCACATTGCCACGGTAAAAGATTTTAAAACGATATTTCACAAGGTAATTTAAATGGGCTAATGCACACTTGAAATCTTCATTGAGTCGTTAATAACTGGTTTTCAACCGTGTTTAGCACGTATGGTGGGCCGGTTCATTGCATTTGTTTGATCTATCAACTATTTTACACCCAAAGACGTCTGAATTCAAGATGGATAAAAGCTAAACCGTTAATGCAGACACCTAATGATGGAGTATTTGAAAGCAATACCACCATAGTCATAGAGTTGAATTCTGTTGAAATATGCTTTTAGTTCAAAGAACATAATAAGTGGAGAAAAACCTTTGTGACATTTCGTAGACGCCTTTGAGATAAGATTCAAAAAGGAAAATATTTCGATTAGACAGGCACTAATGTTTGAATACAAATACATGTAAGGATATTGAGAGTTGAAAGAGAACATAGAAGAAGCAATTCTTACACGGACTCCAAACATTCGACAATGGCATATTTTGTAGCACGGTCCGTTTCTAAAGGAGCTGTTCAAAGAAACTACAGGTTACCTAAATCTTGAGATTGAACGAGTTGGGATCTAAAGGCGTATGTTATAATGGACTCTCCTACCAATTATACCTCAATATTTTGGTAGTTCAAATTTAAGGCGCTTTTAGTTTGCATGATAATTACTATGTTTCATCTAACGCCGCGGGAGGTTGGTTCCCACAAAAAAAATCATCTGCGAGTTTCAATAAGATCGAGCTGCAGGTCAGTGGACAATACCACATAATCAGTACGGTGCCTGGAACACCGATGTCTCTATATATTGTCAATGTCCTGGGACGATGAAAAGGCATTCAGACTGAAAACAACATTCTCAAAAAGCTGCCAAATCACATGGAGTTGACATTGTTGGTGGTTAATACAGAGATCTGTTCGCCAGCGGCATCTGTTTACAAATCTTGTGTGAAGTAATGAAAGGCGGCAACCTAAGTCCGACATATGACAGCTTGTTGACGGGCCGATTCGATACTTGAATGGGGTGTATCAAGTATTTGATATTTCTGCTCAGCACACTCATCGAAAACCTTTGTCCAAATTCTGACAAGCATTTATACTTGCACATGTTAATTCGCTTTGTAATCATGTCATGATTACAGACATAATTAGCGCCGGTAAAAACTGAAAATAAAGTCTTTATGGCAGGATTTCAAGACGTATTGGACCATGAAGAGAAACTTGACCTCTAAAAATGCTTTCAAAAAATTTTTACAATTCTTCTATGAATTGAAAGGTGTGCACAAGGCGTAAAAGTACATGATTGTGTGAGTTAAAATTTATTCCATGTGACGTCATGCCTCTGAACCCATCAGGGGAGTTCCGGCGAAAATCAGCAAGTGATGACTCTTCAGATTGTAGTGAATTTCAGTAAGGCCGGGTTTACATAGAGGTATACGGTATACGGACACGCGGGCAAACAAAAGTTTCATGGTCGTGAACCCTTTATTATATCTCTATGAACCCAGCCTAAAGCTGCCCATACACAATCAATATTATTGCACAATATGAGGATCACAATGGGCAATATTATTGTCAATCTTTCTTCTAATTATCATGCTAGAAGCACACGACCACCCATTCGTGCCCCATATTGTGCAATAATATTGCGCCGTGTATGGGCAGCTTTAGGCTTCCTTTACATAGAAGTATACGGTATACGGAGACGCGGGCGAACAATGGCCTAACAAAGGGTTCACGACCATAAAACCTTTGTTCACCCGCGTGTCCGTACATCGTATATCTCTATGTAAACTCGGCCTTAGACCAATGGTTAACGCGTCGTGTTGCGGTGTCACCCAGATGGTGACAGCCGGGGCCAATTCGCATTAATTCCTCGCAACCACCCATTTTCGTTATCCGATTCATTACACATAAAGAAACATCAATTTTGGTTTTTCATCGAATGCTGTTCACAGTCAAAACTTCGAAATGGAAATACATGTAGGCCTAATCGTAGAATAACATCGATCAGATGTACATGTACTGTACATGTAATCTCTGAATAGTTTGCGAAGTCCTGTTTACTGCTTGCTTAAAACATTGAGTAACTCTCAGTCATGTCAGAGTCTGCTGCAAGTTGGTGCCTGAAGTGTGCGCATTTGCCTGAAGACGTTAGCTAGTGTGCTAAACGAAACATTGCAAGGAAAACTCTGCCAAAGTGGCAAATCCTTAAAACTCACGGACGGTTTACACACACACACTTTAGAAAACGCCACTTAGAGAATGTTGAATGTAGGAGACTCTGACATAATAGGGAGGTTTCGCAAGCGCCCGGTTAGGCCATACGACGACGTTTATCTATTGTTTGGGTATACCCACACAATAGATAAACGTCGTCGTAGGGCCTAACCGGGCGCTTGCGAAACCTCCCTATTATGTCAGAGTCTCCTACATTCAACCTAAGATCTGCAGACCGGAATCTGCCGTAGGACTCACGTCTATTTCAGTTTTTTTTTCATATCTGGTTTACGGCTGCCCCAGGTGATCAGTCAGTACACGTGGCTTTCTCTCTCTCATGTCGATTATACTGCCATATATTATTAACATTTATTTTACCGCTCTGCAATCTGACGCCGCGGATGTGATTTTTGTGAAGAAATGTTACAATACCACTCCAAAGGTTATTAATACCACTTCGCCAAAAGTAAAGATGCCTAGATATATAACAAACAGTCAATGTTGAAAGTTAATGGCAACGATTGACTAGCTCGCCTTCCAGAAGTAATTTCGTCTCGACCTTATCGATTTTTCTATTTCATCAATTTTATCAATGTAATTGATTGTTTATAAACACTGACGTGGGGTTAACAGTGGCTTGTCCATCAACATGCGAACCTATAAAACCAGAGGACCACTCCAGAGGAAAATATTTACAAATTTCCTCAAGTTTGTTATTCCATCGTGAAGTACAGGCAGACGTTAACTGCAACCTAATGAGATTGTAATAGAAATGGTGCCAGAGGAGCTGCCACGGACGTGGGTGAGCCTCCTGCCTCAGAGAATGGTATGCCTGCTCCACACTATCTTTGAAAACGTCTAAATATTTGTGTATTTTCCTGTTAGAGTTTTGATCACATTTCCTTTCCAGACACTGTGCGCCATGATGGTGCAGTGATTGGAAGGAGAGGTCCACCGTGTTATATTGATGACTACATGTTATACTCGTACTTATCAGGAGAACCGACAACTCAGCTGACCACCCAATATGCATCACCGATATTCAATGTGTAGGTGGTCGGAGATCCACTATATCGGCACAGAGCATTGACGTTTTAGGAAATGATGGCTCGAGCCATTGACAAGGCCACGGACGTCTAGGGCCAATGCCAAGGCATTGGGCCAATGCTACTTTACTTCCATGAATTCAGAGATGGCGACAGTAATTGATTTATCATTTGAATACTTGGGGCGCCATCTGGATTGTGACGATCATTCTCGGGGAACTGCATGATGGGTACATGATGTATTAAATGACCTTATAAATCTGCCTGCTCACCATTACCCTTCAAAATGTGGCCTTTGGGACGTTTATTTCCATACGCTTTGTTATTTGTAGTTTTTCCTCACCTGTAATCATCGCCATACCAAAATATATTACTAATAATAATAAATAGACAAAATTCAAGTTGACGAATTTTCACTCGATCGCACAATGAACACAGAAAAAAAATCGATCTCATCTCGAGATAAAATGAGTCTCCAGCCTACTATTTTGTCCCGAAAATGAGTTTCTTTGCTACTCGAACACAGAATGAGTACCAGTTTTCTAAGGTTGGAGCCCTCTTGCATCGACTGGAGATAACTGCAACTGGTATCTCATTCTGAAGTACAGACAAAGTCTACTCATTTTGAGTTTTCTCAGTTCTCCAGTCGATGGGACAGGGCATCAGCTGGAGAAAATTGGAAACAAACCGAGGGGAACCAAAATCTGCTCATAATGAGGAGCTCGGTGGTGTGGTGGTTCTGGTGTCCGACTTTCGATCAGAGGGTCCTGGGTTCGAAACCCACTGGATGTGAAATTTTTTTTATATACATTTATATATGGAGACATCACTTGTTTATTTGATTCGAGACAACAGACGATCCGGTAGAAACCGCTGAGAATCATTTTAACCAGTTGGAGACAATGTTATCTCAAGTGGAGACCCAGTTACATTGTATGTCTATTCGAGTTGCAAAAGAAACTCATTTTAGGGACAAGAGTTGGAGATTCATTTTATTTCGAGATGAGATCGCTTTTTCTTTCTGTGTAGGCTACGGCCTTTTTTAGAAGAAAAAGAATGGAGTTGTTGGTTTTATACTACATGTAGTATAGTCAAGCGAGGTTCGAACTCTCACAAAAGGTGACTTCGCCAGCTACGTCAAATCCCCATCTTAAAATGAATGGTTCAACAACCTGAATACCTTGTGAGAAACCGAGGGTGACACCTCTTGGAGAACCAGCTAACTGATGCCGAATGGGTCAATGTCGTCCTGGGTATACCTTATGTTTACCCAGGATCATCCTGGGTAATCCTTTTCTTTAC
>NMRB01000244.1:266199-283854 GCA_002633025.1 Notospermus geniculatus | reverse complement strand
TCCCCCCCCCCCCCCCCAATATATTTCTTATTTCATCAATGCACCATAAACCGCTATGGCCCATATTTTCAGAGCTGTTATATCCGAAACCTGTTTTAACAAAAATCTGCTCTAACATAAGAAGCATTTTAAATTCCAGTGAAAAAAACAGCAGTTTGCAGTGAAATGAATTTTACATCAAATATGCAGTGAAAATTCTTCTGTAAATTTACAGATATTTTTAACAGTGATGTTCTTACTGAGACGTTGTTTCAGCCAGCGTTTTATATGTTAAAATGTGCTTCAACATGGTCAGTGGGAAACATGTATTACGTAACACCACTAATAGATGTGGGGATGATGAATTTCTTGAGGCAGTGCCATAGGCCAACAAGTGCTAGAATAAAGCGCATTTTAGCGTTAAAACTGCTTTGAAAATATGCGTGTGAAAATATCGCTGTGACAAGACAAGCCAACAGGAAGTTAGTCATGCCCCTACCTTTCTCCAGCTAAAACGCTTTTTTAAGGGAGATTTACATGTAAAATATGTTTTTGGGTTAAAACCCTTTGGAAAATATGAAAGTAAAAATTCGTTTTCGTCGGAGCGTTCTAAAACTAAAACAACTTCGAAAATATGATTTTTCCTGAAAACATTGTTTTGTCGTTTTAAAATGCATTTTAGCGTTAAAACAGCTTTGAAAATATGGGCCTATGTGTTTATAAAATAAACATGTAACGCTACCGAAAGAAAACACTGCCGACGCATGGCGACGAAAAAAACTGTAAACCAGACAACACTTGTAACATGTTTTATAATGAAACACTATTTTTTACCATAACACCCTGCGTCGACAGTGTTTTCTTTGCTATAGCGTTACATGTTTATTTTATAAACACATGGCGTTTTATGGTGCATAGATGAAATAAGAAATGTATTTGGGGGAATCATATGAGACAGGTTTCGTAATCGAAGAAGTCGAAGAGTACGACCGTCAAACGCTTCCCTGAAACATTTTTAAATCAGTGTGTCTAGACTGTTGCTGTGTAAAACAGGGAATAAAACACGTGACAAATGTTCAAATGTTTTAATGACAAATGTTTAAAAGGTGTAACATACAAGTACAGTACATGAACATGTTTTAAACTAAAACACATGGGTTTAGAGTAATGGCAGCCCACTACTCGGCAACACGCAAGAGTCCGGGTGCGGTCGCCACAGTTCAGACAACGCACAATGTATCTGAATGAAAAAATAATGAATGAAGTTTATTCCCCGTCCTTCGACCACATGATGCGCGACGTTGACAATGTGCAAAAAAACAAAACTGCTGATATTTTGGCAAGTGAACAAGTACAACAACTTAACAATGAGCCACTTTCTGGCGGTGGTGCCGCTTGCAACGTGGTGATATCACTCGCGGCAATGATCGCCAGCGTAAAGTTGCTTTCTTCATGCCCTCATGGGCTGCTTAAGAATGAGGTATCGCCCTCAATCATTGGGGTGGGCAAAATAAAGAGTTTAACTCACTTTCCCACATTTCTGAGAATGCTTACATAACTGAGCGTCAAACATTTTGACTGCACAAAAGAGTTATTATATCGTAGCCCCCCCCCCCGATTCTTTTAACCACCACCACTGAAAGGATGTCAGACAATTGTTATTTATGGTAAGCTAATTACATCGCGGTACGAACACCTCACAATGAGATTGTCACTTGAAGTCACCTTTGTCGGAAAACATGCTATTTTCTATGATTACATCAAATCAAGACGTCGAGAAGGCTACAGCGGCGCCGCGGTGTTTCCGCGGAGCGCAAAGCGAAGCCCATGGGAGTTGGAACAACCATCGGAACTGAGTAATTTGTGTCGAGACATGCCCCAGGAATCAGAGTACTTACGCTCTGCCCTTGCGTTGAAGACCACAGAAAATATCTTGCTTAGGGGTAGTGTGGGTTCAGCTCTCACCGAATGTGAAAACATAAACACTAAATGGTGGTGCGATGATTGGAGAGTATTCTAGCACGTCTACCCCCGGGATTTCCGCGATCGAAATTGGCGATAATTCTCACCTCCCTCAGCAGATAAACTAAAAGCTTTTTCCGACGTTCGTTGGTTTCAACTGCCAGTATAATTATCACTGCGGTAACGTCCTGGAAGCGTGGCATATTTCATGGACACATGCTGCTCAACCTGCCAAAGACGCGATCCTGAGGTCCGCTTTCACCTCCAGTGACGGGGAAAGGTGAGAAACAAATGACTTGAGAGATGAGAATCAGACAGATTTTTCAATTACTGTAATCAATTAACAAAGTGACAACATCATGCACACGCGCAGAGAGACAGAGAAACTTTGAAGAAGGTTTGTCCATTATCATGTTATAAGAAACTCGATCACAGCAGCTGACTAAATACTAAAAATTCCTCAAAACCACAAACTTGGGACGCCACTGACTTTTAATCGAAATTGAGTTGAGAAAAAAATGGGGATGAAGATGCGAGAACCAGGATGACTGAGGATGATGATTTCGTTTGCCCAGCTAATTATTCAAGCATCGTACTGTACATCTCAATATAATCACATATTCGTACACACTTCAAATTGGAATTACAATAGTGGCAGGCATGATGTCTGTTCCCCAAAATTCATGCTTACGATTATGGTAAGCGCTTGTCCAGTTATGCCAAAAACCTACACTGTTAGAAATTATTAATTTTACAGTAGTAATTCTGCTGTAATTTTACAGAAATTCCCTGCAGCAGAGTCCCCAGCACTTTCTGTAAATTTACATAATTTTTTAATGGTATGATTCATGTTTTCCTGTATTGGTTGGACTCCATTGGACATCCCATAATGATGCCTTCTGAGGGCAGTATGAAAATATAATTTGGTCAGCCTCCAGTCAAATCTCTGTTGACATTTATTTAAGTTTGTAATTTTACAGATCAGGTCTGTAATTTTACAGAACCGTCCTGGGGACTCTGCTGCACAGATTTTCTGTAAAATCTTCTGTTATTTCTAACAGTGTAGTTTATCTGACAAAAACCAAGTTTTTCTGGACGAAAATCATGTTTTTATCAACAATGAAATGGCCGGGGACCATGTGCTCACCTGTGTGACAAATGGGCACGACATATAGGTTTAAATCATCAAAGTTTTCCAGATGGCTGACTGGCGGCTATATTTGAAGTCCAATCTGGCCAAAATTTGCCGCATGCATTGAGGGTACCTAGATACATACTCTTTCACGATCAAAACATTCTAGCAACAGCAGTTTATAGGTAGAGGCCAATTGCCATTTTCCAAGATGGCTGCCTGCAGCCAAAACTTGTTGTACCCTTAGAGGTACCTAGATACATCATCTCACCATGAAGTTAGAACACTCTCGGTCAATAGCAACGAAACATGCCGCCTAATGTCAAAATTTTGAACGTTGACCTCTGTGACCTTGAAAAAGAGGCCAAATCAAAAACTCGTACATTTGTGTTACCGGTATATATCATATATCCTTATTAGACATACATGTACATGTAGCCTACCTGTGATAAAAATTTGGTGAGGATCCGTTGGATAAGGTTGAATCGCACTTAAAAGGCTTTAGGTTTTGGCCGCCCTGGTGGCAGAATGGACAATCGGATTTCCTTGAAAATTGGTATGTGGAGGACCTATCATATGACCCTGAGGTATGTGCATAAAGTTTCAAGTCAACTGCAGCTCAAGTAGTTGACCGTGAGGTAACAAACGGATGCACTTTCTTTCATCAAAAAGACACCAGATGGCTCTATTTGAAAAGTACAAAAAGTGCAATACATGCACTGTAAAAACCATTTTGTCCACTACCTGGACACGTGGGTTTGAGATGAGAATGGGTCCATGGTACCCAGAATATTTGTTCTTCGAGCCTGAAACGAGGAGGTCCTTAGGTTCCAGTAACCCATAATGACCAGTTTCACAGGTCACTTTGGCCCATCTACTATTGCTGCTCATGGGTGCCAACACCCCACGGTAGCATTCGTAGATGGGCCAAAGTGACCTATGAAACTCTCATTATGGGTTACTGGAACCTATAGACCTGTCCGTTTCAGGCTCGAAGAACAAATATTCTGGGCACCATGGACCCATTCTCCATTGAACACGTTTCAAAACCCATGTGTCCAGGTAGTGGACAAAATCATGGGTCTCTCGAGCCCATTCGTTTTTACAGTGTGTATTGGACGGATCGTCACCACTTTTTTATCATAGGCACATGTACATCTAATGACGATACACGATATATCACCCCTATTTTCAAGTTGACCCCATTTTCTAGGTCACACAGGTCAAAGTTCCATTTTGCAAGATGGCTGCTTGGCAGCGCTCTTTGAAGTCCGATCAGGCTGAAATTTGCTGTGCACATAGAGGCTACCTAGATACATATTTGTTCAAGTTCAGAACATTCTACATGTAGCTGCAGTCGTTAACGACGAGCTATGGTCCAACCCCCAATTTCCAAGATAGCCACCTGGCGGCCATATTTGAAGCCCGATCGCAGACCGAAATTAGCTGCAGACATAGAGGGTACTAAATACACATCGTCACACACATCTAATTTGAACACTCTACGCCAAATAGCCACGAAACATGCCACCCAAAAGTGGTATTTCGAACTTTGACCTCCGTGACCTAGAAAAGTAGGTCAAATCAAAAACCCGGGTGATATGTCATGTACCATCATGAGATGTAACTACGATCTAACCAACGGTTAAGGTGAAATAGCACTTTAAATTTTGCGGTTTTGCCCTCTGGTGGCCGAGCCAGAAATCAAATTGGACCAAAATGTAGTGTCTGAGGTCATCTGAGCTAGGGGCGCATTTGTACTGACTTTGGTGTCAATAGGCCCAGTCTTTACGAAACGTGCCCCTGCTAACGGACTATGACGACGACGGACCATATGGACACCGCGTCATGACTGACAGATTATAGCTCACAGCTAAAAACCAAGTTTTTTTTCTGAAATAACCTGCAATATTTTAAGATAAAACAGTTTTTTACAAAAAATATGGTTTTTTATCTTCAAAAACTAAGTTTTTTTCAAAAATCATGTTTTTGTCGACAAAAACTGAGTGTATCTGACTAACTTTCTCTCTCTTCAAAAACTAGTTTTTTATAAAAACTTTTTGGTGACAGAAACTAAGTTTTTGTAAAAACCTATGTTATCTATCTGGTCCCCGGCAGAAATTAGAATCCATGATTTCCATTGCAATATTCTTGAACAATTCCCTGGGGACCATGCAAAAATCATAAGTTTTTACAAAAACCTAGTTTCTTTTGGTGCGAAGTCCCAATAAATATATGGATACCGTTTGCCTGTTTTCAATGGTACATGTATGTACATTCACAATGTTATGATTTTCCGGCTCCTACTTCTACGTACATGTAGAATAGACAGTAAGCTTCGATCATCGTAATTGTTGTACAAACGACGAGCAGAAATAATAACTCCCGATGTTTTCTGAGGAGTGTAGGGTGGCACTCTGCTACCATTGGAAAATAACATCGTCTAATTACCGCCCTTTGGCAAACTTCTCCAATAAAGCGATACTCTGTCCCATTAGCTGTAGGAAGAGTCGTCTGAGGAGGCTGGTATCTTATTACTTCAAAAACATGATGTTGCATCGGAAATAAAATATTGACATCCTTGGGGAAGGGACGGGAGACGAATGTACCTTGAGGACAAGCTTCTTACATGTAGCCGTCACTGAGTGTTATAGTAATGTACAGTACACGTTTATAGCCTACAGTCGTTCATACATGGTGCGGAAATCCACGCGGAAAGTCGGGCGAAAGTTTTGGTTTAAAGACAGAGTGTCTTGCTTCGGTCATTTGTCTACGTCCCTCCAAGTAAATGGATGTGCATTAGGCCGATGTCGGCATCGCAAAGTGAAGGGGAGGTACTCGCGCTGTATGTCTTGGCAAGAAGACGCAAAAAGAGAAGAAACGTATTTTCGTGCACGAGATTTTCCAAAGAAGATATAATAATAATACTCTTATAATCTTATAATCTTTCCGGGATTTATCGTCGTACAGGATTGGATTTTATCTGGTATTTTTACCTTCGGCTCCTCCTTCAACAGAAAAAACGAAATGCCTCAACCGTTATGTCGAATTCTGGAACACTATTCCAGGAAATAACAATTCCGAGTAACAACTCCCGGAAAACTGTCGGCCGGGAAGGCTGAAATGGTCTCAACACAATGCATTGTGGGAAAAAGTCGCGCGAACTTCTAAAAATCGCTCTGCTGGGAGCAATCACCGCGGAAAGACGCGCGGAAGTTCGTGCGGCCGTTTTTTGGTCGCGTTCGCTTTGTGTCTGAACGGTCTAATGGAAATTCATATTGAGCAATCATTTGCGAACGTCCGCGCGGAATTCCGCGCGACTTTCCGCGCTACATGTACAGTATGTCTGAAGGGACCTTTAACTGGAACCACCGCGATCGGATGGATCTCGCGTGGTTATTTCTGAAATAGATCTAACTGTTTGTGTGAAGATAAACAGGATGCCAAGCGAAATATTCTTGGAAAACACGTGAACGATCACCCGAGCGATTTATTTATTGGTAAACGTCGGCTTATCTTGAAACGGTTGGGAAGTTTCATCAAGACATTAGAAAAGAATAACTTCAATGAAACCCATATATTTATCAATCGATGTATTGCTGATACCGAGGGACTACTACATGCATGGTTTCCTTCCCGAAATATGTGGCCCCGCTCAATTTTGTTGTTGTAGTTTTGTTTTCTGTTCTTCTTGTAGGTATTCTTATCGTTCGTTTCACTCAAAATTACGTAATTCATAATTCATGATTAGTCTTTTAAGCACATCGGACCATGGACCAGTCGAAAGCGGGTGGTAGAGAAAATATCAAAGAAGAATGTTCTCCACTAATCCGTCTTGCGGCAAAAGGTTTTGCGAATCGGATATTGCTTTCATTCGTCCAGTTACTTTGAAATTTAATACAAAGGTGTGCGTTGTATGTAGCCTAGGGTAGGCCATCGTCGACGGGCGCCTACAGGGCAGCTGAAGATTTCGTTGCCGGGTATGTGGATATCTACATGAAGACACAAGTGCCGATAGGAAATGGGTCGGGTACAAGCACCATTTCTATAGCTTTTAGGGAGGTAGTGATTTGTACATCGTGGTCGACCTTTCATTTCTCGTCTTTGGAAAGGAAAAAATGCTCAGGACTGGCAATTTTGAGTCAAGACGCCAGTTGCGCAGCTGACAGGCAGCTAGATACAATGAGTGGCACTATCCCGTACCGTCTGACTGCGCGTTTTGACGAACGAGTTTTGATTTAAATTCGCCCAGTGAGTGCACTTCCTGTGTCGTCCGACGCCAAAACATACCATCTGCTGATTAGCTGCGACTTGGCTTTGGTAAATCAGAGGAAAGCGGGGTCAAAGAGAGGTCCCCGCGGGCACGGGATGCAACGCCAAGCAAGATATTTGGTCCTCTAACTCACCTTGTCTGGTTAGTCTTCATTGATGACGCTTTTTTCTGGATACAACGCATACATTGTTGTCTCCTATTTGACGAGGTTTTCATCCAGTTTGGCAATTGTTTTCAACCACGTGAGTGCTGGTTGTTAACAGGTGAGAAGATTTTCCTCGGAGACTTGTATACAATATGCCAAAACAGATAACCATGTTGGTGTCACATTGAATGGAACATTTATGTGTTTTCTTAATTCTCTTAACCGGGGCATTCCGCGTTAAGAAAGGATATCATTATTCATCTACTACTGTTTCGTCGGCTGAAGACAGGCATTGTTCCTCGCGCTTTCAATCCGCTCACGCCGAAAATTCTGTGATAATTTCATACGACATGATTGTTGAGTTGCTCCACTGAGGTCGAAAATTGGGGCCCACGGATGACACGGGTGAGGGGGCACCGGTTTGCGTTTATTACACTGGCAACTGGAGGGGCCCACCTTCCCAATTAAACCAGGGGAAACACAGCAGCCGCGGGAATCTGGATCAGGAGTTAAGATCTACAAATTTGACTTGATAATTACACTTTGACAAAATGGAATGCTGACATTTCCGACATGTTTTACAATAAGATAATATGCAAAAGTCCACGTGATTTATCTCGGAATCTCAAATCCCATCCTTTATGCAGTTCACCATGATGTGGAGGATCTCCGATGCACTTTCGCCTCGATCATAACGATATCATTTCCTTCTTTGTGCTCTCTCTCCCTCTGGACTTTCAAGATTCTGAGTAGCTCTTGATATGCATGTACACGTACTGTATATGATACACAGGCCTATCAGTCATGTGCGTGAATTAGGTGTATAGCTTAGCGCACATGTCCGACAAAACTCAATGCGTTAGGGGTGTCTGTTAAAATCGACTGTCCTGGCTGAATGACGAGTCGACAGCGTTGGGTCAGTCGACTTTAAAAACACCCCTAACGGATCGAGTTTTGTCGGACATGTGCGCTAAGCTTTAGTCATTTTAAGTTGACGCCCTGTTGTATTCGTTTGATGGGCGTGCAATGATTTGTGATGCCATCTATTGGCTGCATGTAATTTGTTCAGATGCACTTTCTTTCCTGTCTGTATGGCAACTATGTGTTTTTGTACGAAATAAACAGGTAATAAAATTAGAGTGCGAGTGTCCACAAGATGTGATCTCTTGCAAGGTTCATTGGCACACGGATCTGACACGAATCCGATACGTGTCCAACACGGCCAGAAAAGAATATCCGTACGGAAGACGAACGTCCGTGGACAGTTTCCGCATCGTGCATTCACTGGCGTGCGGTCTTACCGCTGAACAGGAGGAGGATGCTGTTATCGCACTCTGTGCATACAGCATTGAATCATGAACAGGTATTGCAGTTCTATTCACTTAAGCCCTATAACAAACCGACTGTAACGAAAAGGTTGTGTAAAGCTGTAAAGCCCTATTTACACGAGTCGATTTCGCCGTACGACAGAGTCGTATCAGATTTGTCGGGATCGGCTAATCTGTTTACACGGGACGATTTATTCCCCCGATTTATTCACGCGTCCCTTAGGACCTCGTGTGTCATTAGGTAGTCTTCATACACGTGATCTAATCTCGCTCCCTGATTGGCCCAGTCCATACGACAAGCAGCCAATGTCGGGTGAAAATAGAACACCCGACTTCTGCATGCGATGTCGCACCGACAAAAAAATCGTCTCGGAAGTCTAGTATACACGGTGCGTTTTTGTCGTACGTCTCTGTCGGCCGACACAATCGTACGACAAAATCGGCTCGTGTAAATAGAGCTTTACACGAGCCGATTTTGTCGTACGATTCATCATCAAAAGGTAGCTGCAACAGTTACAGGTATGAAGAGCGCTAATAATAATAATAATAATGTGTGGGGTTAGAGTGCCTTTTACATTTAAGTGTCAAGGCACTTCACAACATTATTACCCAGCCTATGATTCAGAAACCTTTCTGTAGAAACCAAGGGCAGCCACAATACGGCGCACACGATGGACATGTCAGGCCAGTTGAGAGTTACAGAGTGGCACGGCCGGGGATCGAACCCGCGACCTTCCGATCACGAGTCCACAGCCCCAACCATTATGCCACCGCGCTCCCCATGGGCGCTAGGCATAGGCGATCGCCTCGGGGTAAGTCACGTCTTGCAGTCGCGGTTGGCTGAGTCAAATACGGACTTATTTCAATTCAAATTCAAATTGAACTTAAAGTTCGGCAAAACCTCTGTTGAACAGTTCAAACAAATTGAACAATTGTTGTAAAGAAAACGAAGAGGTCAGGACCATTGGTCGATTTTTGGTCAGACAAATGTTTGGCTCAGAAATATGGTCGACCTCGATAGTGGGTCAGAAAAATGGTTTGTGCGGACGGTCAGTCCGCTGGTTGATTTCGGGTCAGACAATCGGTTACATGTAGGTCAGAAATCCGGTTGATTTTATGCCAGAAAAACGGTTGGGTCAGATTCCCAGTTGGTATCAGACAAATGGTTTTACAGTTAACACACTATACCACTGGCGCAGACGTCCTATGGCAGGTGATTGCACCATCTTGGTGCTGCACAGGCAAGAGCCCTCTCACCATACGAGGCTAACCTGACACGGGGCTGCCCTAACTGGAGCAGGTCTCAGGAATGAAGAGCTCAACTAGTGTGTAGGGCCTAGTAGTAGCGATGCCTATATTCGAAAAATGTATTTTTTTCTCGTGTCCGTTCCAAGCAATCGCCTTATTTATTAGAATACATGCACATGTACATGTATTCAATGTTCATTAAAACAGAAAATGTTTCAAGAACAGCGTTTCTATTTCACACAGACATATGACACACGGATTGTTTATTGTATCAGAATGATTTTGTTTGTGTCATATCTGGTTCAAAGATGAAATAGTGCCTCCGACTAATATCTCCAGTTCGTGACCGAATCAACTTTTGTCTAATTATCCGGTATTGTCATCAAATCATAACCATTAGTTCAATTATGACTAGAAATAACACATCCAATACGAGATAATGATAGTTAGATTCTACATAATAAATCAATTATTTGGAATCACATACACGCTCATACACTCGGCGAATCAAATCCCTACAGATGATATTTTTACCATTGCTTCCTAAAATCATGCCAACAGAATCTGTCCTGACCTGCGTTGGGGAGAACGGGGATTTGGATAAACTTTACATTTTGATAAGAATAAGAAGGACACATTTTTTCAGCTTAGGAGATGTCAGAAAGAGAGGAAATGATTATAATGTTGTAATATCTGTTATTAAAGGTCCTGAGTGTACATGTATTAAGTCTTGAAAATTTTCCACGCACCCACCCTTCTTTTGTCAGGTCATGGCATCATCCCACAGCAGGGCTTTGGTCTCGTTCTTCTTCATACACAAAGCCCTGCTTGAAATTGGGGCTCCCAGCCAGGCATGAAGCGGTCAGAAATCCATTGCCCAATGAGAATGCAGCATTTCTGGGGTGTGAGGGTGTGAATGCTAAATAACTGTGACTTATATGAACAATTAAAAATAATAAGAACCTTATTTATATATATAAAGAACCACCGGGATAATATTCAGTCAATTTTGAAAAGACATAACTGATTTGTATAGATACAAAACTTCTACGATAAAACAGGGTAAAACCACGAAAGTACCTAAACGACGAAAATAGAGGGAATGCAGCTAGAGTATGGAACAGCCGCACCAGATTCACTGGATGTTCTATTTCAGCAGGGGTTTGTGTGAGTGGATGAGGAGCGGTGTGGGAGGATGGGTCATTGCTACAAACTGCCAATATTCTGCGATGAAAATACGATATACTATTTTACTAAGTATCCAAATGACGCGTCTACAAGCTTTCAATAATCAATAATTTTATTTAAACAGAAACCACGCTAAGAATACAGTTCATTGAGTCAAATGAGCCAGGGCTGAGGCCCTTAAAACAAGCAGTCGCCCTTGCAATAGAAGAAATTTTGTTGGCGATTCAAAAATCCGGTCACCCGCAGACCGAGTCCATTTCTGAATCACCGTTGTGAAATTCCAGCCGCAATCACGTCATATCCAAGGGGGTAGGCTATATCGGAAATAGAACTTTCGAATATATGAATCCAAGCCCCCAGCCATGAATTGCACTATCTAATTACGCAATAAATACTATACCCTAATATTATCCCAAATGGCTTCCCGCAGTTGCCAACCGGGTTTAAATTGATATCGAATAATTCATTTTGATAAAGCGCTGTCATTTTCAAAATACACCCACTTTGGGATCGATTACCGGTTGGCAAATAAACCCCGCTTGAATTTAACACGGGTTTCCCATGGCCGAAGGCGGGCTTCCAACACAACCCTCGCGGTTTTCAGATCTATCTTTCGGTTTTGTTCTGAAGTGTGGGGTATCGGGGAGAAACATCCGCACCTTCCACCAATCAGATCGCGGGTTCGATCCCCGTCGTTTTAGCGGATCTTTATGGTGGAGAGGGAGGGCGATCTCTCCTCTACATCGTAGATTTCCTCCGAGGGCTACGGTTTCCTCCTACATATCATAAAATATCGCCCAGTATTGCTTGAGGAGTAACTATAATGCTCCGAGTTGGGCTCGCACTCCTGAAATAGTATTTATTTACTGAAGTGTCATAAATCATACTTGTCTCTGATGTTATCCACCGATTTAGGCCCTATTTTGTAGTTTTGTTCCTTGAGTGAGCCACAATGGAATAAAGAGGGAGGTTTAGAAATCAAACGATAAATGTAAACTTTACGACAACGTTATTTTTTCATACTACACATTAACCAGATTTTATATTGCATTTTCGGTACAAAAATATAACGTTGTCGTCAACGTTTACGTTTATAGTTTGATTTCTAAACCTCCCTATTATCTGTTCCTGCTGTCCGCTAGGAAGGAATGGTCCATGATCCTTACAGCCGAATGTATGAGCAACTTTAGTTTGACCTAGGCCTATCTTGGTGGGAGGGGGGGGTCGCCGATTTGCCCAAAAGGATGGGAGGTTCAGCAAGGGACCTATTACATAACAACCGCTTTGTGATTTGTAGGAGTTTCATTTGATGGAACAGCGGCACTTCGGATCATCTGGACGGGATTTAGTTTTCTATCTTACATGTACATTTTTTGCGGAGTTTCAAGCGGAAAACCTCCCGCGGAAGCAGACATCCGAACCCGAAACCGAAGACCAGCGCGAATGGTAAATGCAACACTCATCCATCATTCTCAACCTGTGTGCCAGATTTGGACCGCAACACTCTCTCGATCTGCCCTGTCCTCCCATGAAGGTTATAGATTCGACAGAATCATCCTTTAAGAATATTTTATGGTAGGCTGCAGAGCCGTCTGCACAATATTAGATATTAATCATAGCAATCAACTGAAAAAGACAACCACTTATGATTTCACTTAATTATCTGAATATTACAATGTGAAAGTGATTGTTCATGTGTGGTGTCCGCCGTGTGAACTAGCCCACTTTACAATGGATTTGCACTCAACACATTGAATTGATCCAGATTTTTAATCACTAGGCCTACAACACCACATAACCTAATCTTCCAAACGAGCGGCGATTAAGTTACACTATAAATCTTATTTTCAATAATTAATCTTTGATAACAATTTGTCGATTCATGGGAAGTTCCCACCTGTGTGCATTGCCAGCTTCACTTGCAAACACTTTCAGGCCAGGGTACGACATTCTAACGGTAAGACTCATTACATCTTAAAGAATACTAGTAGGTGCTCTTCTGCAAAGTTGCTTTTTCTGCGGCATGGAGAAATACGCGGAATTCCACGGAAATCCGCCAAAGACATCCGTGACTGTAAATGTACATTTTATCAATGGAATAAACTAGTATACCGGTACACTGACCGTAAAACATGTAAGCAGTGAAAGAACGTACAAGATATATAATAATAAAGAAATAGGAAGCCAAGCAAAGGAGTTGGATTGTTTTAAATTTGTGGCCCCAGCGAAAATGGCAAGCATTGTGTCTGTGCAGCCAAACCATCTTGCAACCTCATATCAAGGCTAGGTCACGCACCTGTAGCATGGCCAGTACTTTTACCATTAGAAATGGCGAGATGCCTGGACTCATAGATTGATCCAATAAATTCGTTGAACGGTTCGGACACAACATAACCCTCACCTAATACTTCAAACCATAAAGTTTCGTTGTGTGTTGACCAAGAATTTCAGGGTTTGCGGGGGTTATTGAAAATATGGGGGGGGGGGTATATGTATGTCAGTGCTGCCACTCCAAATAGGCGTAGTAAGTACACTATTGGAAGACAGGGTCAACCGGATATACATGTACGTGGAATTCTGCGTTTTCGCCATGCCGCGTTTTCTGACACCCAGAGCACCCAATCAGGCCGTCTCAGCAAACAGTAAATTCAGCCAGAATTGCTTCGCCCTATTAAGGTGATACCTAAGCACAAAATAATGCACGCACAAAATTGAAAAATCGATATCTTTTTTATAATCTAAAGTAATCTATTAAACCAAGTTTATTATAACTTAAGTATAAACCCTGCTCCGTACATTCTGATATAACACAAAGGTCGTCTCTGAATTTCGCGAATTTTCGACCCCTGCAATCGGGGTCTTCCGCAGGCACTTTCTAGAAGATCCAAGGAGTAAATGAGCTGGATCCTAAAGGTATAGAAGTTATATTAAAAGAAACCCTGAAAAAAACAAATAGGTACTCCGTACATTCTGATATAAAATTGTAAATTTGAGGCTATTTATTTAAACTTTAATTGGAGATGTCAGCGAGTTGACCACTAGGTGTCACGACGGCCCAATTCAATGCATCTAGCGGATCCAGTCATATCGATCGAGCAGCAATCACGTAGATTTCCCTGTACATTGGTCCGCTAAGACTTTGCTGCCATCTGTTGGCAATATGCGCGGCTGACTGCTCCTATTAGACCCTAAAATTTCATTTTCGAGGCTTAATTCTCAATCTTGGCTGCCGACTGTGCTGTTCCGGATTACATGTACCATAAATAATAATAACATGCGTCTTGTATAGCGCAGTATCCAGCCAATACTGGCCGCTCAAAGCGCTTGAAAGGCCTCACAGAAAAGAAAATGCTTCAACTGACCCTTGAAGGAATTGAGAGAGGTACAGTTCCTCATAAAGACAAGCAATCTTCAGGTGCCTATAGAGAGTTTTCTCAAAAAAATTATTTCAGTTACCCATTATAAACTAATTAAGGTCTAAAAATGCCCCGATTGACATTATTTTGAATAGGTTAAGATTTCACTCGGATATCACCAAAATCTCTCTAAAGACACCCTAGAGGACTAAGTTTACTATCAATTAAAACGGTTACTTTATAAAAATCATCGAGCAATTTAGGGCAAAACAAAACCGAAAATCACAGAAAAAAGCGGGGAATTCCACCCCAGTCGATCAATAAGCTATAATTGTTATGGGCTGCCGCACAATAGATTTAGTTCTGAGACCGCCGGTAGGCCTATGCCGATCTGTTGGGTATCCCTTCACCTTAAGTTTAGGTTAAGATAGTGGAATGGGCATCACTTGTAGCTACATGTACATGATTAGATCTATTTGCCGCTGTAAGCTGATGGGCAAGCTATTATATACTAGTATACATGTATACTACGTGCAAGCTGATGGGCAGGCTATACATGTGCCGGTACTTTAAAGCTACCTTGCAACAGTCCGTATCATTTGGTCGATTGACAGAAGTTGGACACCCGACGCTTCCTTTCTAGACCGAATATACGATTGTATAGCGTAAAGTGTAAGCCTAAAATGGCACTGGGTTTCATGTAAGTGGGCTTGAAAAGGTAACTGTAGGCTGAAAGGTGTTTTTAATTTTATTGAATAAAGTTTTACAGCCAAGATGAGAAGAACATGGGCTCGGGATACGTGAAGGTACAGATCGTTCTTGTCAGTCCTATGAGGTCACTTCCTTTCGTTTGGTTATGTGGGATTGTATGTAATTCGCGCGTGTCCACGATTCACATGGTATATTCTCTTCCGTGCCAATCAATGGGTTAAACCAAATAATTCTCCAATCATTTATAGTGATTCAACTGCCCATCACAATCATGTTGCTAATTACATACTCCAATCACATTATTAAAAACTACTTATAAAATGTAATTACTTTGTTTTCAGCAGGACAACGAGGTCACTGTGTCCCAACTTCTCCAAAATGTTTGCCCCACATTGCTTTAGGCCAATTATACCGTGAGACCCGTCCAATCAACCAATAATATTTAGCATAATACGACCTAATAGTCAATTAAAGTGAAATGTACCGGGTAGTCGTCTATTTTTCATTTGCAATTAATGCTTCGTTAGTCTTCTATTACATTCAACCGGTACCCATGCACTTGTTAAAGTAAAAGTCTCATCGAAATTAATAAATTCTGTCATTGCTCATGACCACGAAACCCACAATAACAATTGACGACGAGGGCCTTTATAACCCCATTCATCTGCAGAGGCCTAGCTTGGCTGTTCTGTTTTACCCCCACTTAAAATAGGGTGAAAAAGTAAGAAACTCCATTTTATGCAATGTATTTCCTCACAAACAATCATGTTGAGATTGATTTGTTTATCAGTGACAAATAATATCAATAGTCTCTCAGTATAGCAAAGGTTTGGGAATGATTTGCTGTTTTCATGCTGATTTTGAACATTTTGCATACCGGTAAGTCCTTTGTTTTCCTATTAATAGGAGCAGTCAGCCGCGCATATTGGCGGACCAATGTACAGGAAAATCAACGTGATTGCTGCTCGATCAATAATGACTGGCTCCGCTATATGCATTGAATTGGGCCGTAGTGACACCTATTGGTCAACTCGCTGACAGCTCCTATTAACGGAGTTGATGTCATGTTTTTCACATGCCATTATCTAGTCATCTGAAAGGTAATGAAAGATTAGTTGGGGACAATGTTCCTAAAAAGAACATTCCCTTTCCAAAGCCAATTTCAACCGGTTATTGAGGTTTTCAAACTTCTATGGACCGCGAATAGTGAAGCTTCAACAATAGACCATCTTTACTTTCACTGCGACTTTTCATCACAATGTCCATCGTCTCGGGCCAGTCGCGCGAGGACGATCACTACCGGTATACAAACATACAGGTACAGGTAACACGTCCTTCCAAAACCCGTTTCTCACGATACAGCTCTCGGTGAATAGCGAACACCACTCACGCAAGGAGGGCGAGGACCCCCAATGATACATCATGGCCCAGGGCCTGTTCGTGTGAGTGGTTGTATTTTCTGCATGCCTACTTTGGCTGAATGGGTCAATGTCGTCCTGGGTATAGGCTACCTTATGTTTACCCAGGATCATCCTGGGTTATCCTTTTCCTTACCCAGGACGATCCTGGGTAAAAATAAGGATCCTTAACTTTACCCAGCTTGGAGATCCCGCCGAATCGCGCTGATCGTTCACCTGCATCCGAGGATTGGTACTGCGCACGCGTAGCACTCACGAATTAGGCCTAAATGTGTCGTACAACATTCATGACATTTGTCGCGATGGAGCCTGCGATTTAGAATGTTTTGGCTGTTGGTTTGTACTTAAGGTGGCGGTGGAGTAAACGCATCCAATTGAGGTCCGTTTTGAAATTTAATTGCACGAATGTGTTACGACCGTAGTTTACTTTGCCAGCGAAATTTGTGAGTTTATGTATTGTTGCAGATCTCCGAATTGAAAAACTGCACAATAATTAACTGATTATGTAACTTTATTCATGAACAATGCAAGTCCCAGATGAAGTTTTTTAGAGGCGATAACGGGTAGAGCCGGCTCCAAATGACCGGATTTTACGTAGTGATGGATGCAGCATGGCGAGGTCTACGGTCGTTCATGGCCCGATTTTTCAAAATTGAAATAACTAATTAGCAATTGCTTAATTAGTGGCCTGAAAAAGGTCAAAACAGAAAATTGAATAATTTTTGCTGTTTTCCTCTGAAATTCAAAAATCGGGGCTGGAACGGCCTTAGAAGAAGTTTTTTCCAGATCATATTCGAAATCAGATTGACCATCGATCCACGCACAAAAAAGAAATCGCTCGTGAAAATTTGTGAGAAAGTCCGCAACTTTCCCCGCGAGCCCTTTGTTATGGTAATGAAGAACGCGTGTGGAGTT
>NMRB01000244.1:254228-265928 GCA_002633025.1 Notospermus geniculatus | reverse complement strand
GCGTGCAGGGCGTTTGCAATTCTCTTGCTCGCCGCATGAGGGCTTTTTGTTCGTTCACGTCAGCTTTAACCAGCTGAACGCCAGGCATTGGTTTTGAAAAATAGTTCTTCCAGTGCCGGACCACGCGGCTCTGTCCATATTTTGGTCAACCGTCCCGTCTTCATCGGACGAAGCATACTTACACACGGCCTGTTTGAAGCTCAGTATACAAAGAAAATATACGTGAAGGCTGGCTTAACTTGAATTTCGATCATTTCGGCCACTTCATTTCGGCCAGTTATTTCGGACACTTCATTTCGGCCGTTTGGATAATTTCGGCCATTTCATTCCGGGTTTTATTAAGTGTGAAATATGAAAATAAGTGAATTTTTTATACATGTATTAATTCTTCCATCCTATTTCGACCATTTCGAATTTTCGACCGTTTCGATCATTTCGGCCATTTCGTTCCGTTACCAAATTCCATCCTCGAACGCAGGAGAACGATCAGCGCGATTCGGCGGGAACTCCCAGGCTGGGTAAAGTTAAGGATCCTTATGTTTACCCAGGATGATCCTGGGTAAAGAAAAGGATTACCCAGGATGATCCTGGGTAAACATAAGGTATACCCAGGACGACATTGACTCATTCAGCCCTACTTTGGTTGTTGACGCTTTGATTTTGGGAACTAACTCTTTAATGTAATGGTCCGGAGACCATGTGCTCCACTGGGTTTTGCTGTAGGCCACCAGAAAAAAACACGTAAATGTATGAGACATGCATGCATTCATGAAGAAAAACAATATTTCAGAACGATTTGACCAAAGTTTTTGTCCTTGTTGCAGTCAACCAGTGATACATCTACCAAGTTTGCAAAGGAACATCTTCACGCTCTCAGTCAATTCGCCACGAAACGTGCCACCCAACGGTGAAATTTTGAACTTTGTACAACTCCACCAAATCAAAAACCTGTGTCATACTTATGTAATGCTCATTAAATACGTGTAGGCCTACAGTAAAAATTTGGTGATCCTAGTTATCACCATCAGCTTCGTAATGGCAAAAGGAAGTAGTTGTTGTTACGAATATGCGTCCGGATGGCAAATAAAGACGGCATATCAGGCCAAATTGAAAGAAAAAAACAGCAAACAATAAGAAAAGAGAGGAAAGAATAAAAGAAGGAAGAAAACATTTTCGAGCCCTGCCACCGGGATCTGAACCTAGGAACCTCACAAACACAAAACAATGCAATTAATGACTTCCTATTCAACCGATCTTCACCAAGTTTTCATCACAGGTCTAGACCTAATGAAGATCCACAGTCTATAGCACCCTAAATTCAATCTGACTTACTTTTCTGGGTCGCAGTGGTCGAATTTCAATTTTTGAGGATGGCCACCACTCACCCCTATATTTGATACTTGATCGGACAGAAATTTGTCGCACATGTTCAGGATACCTAGATAAATATTTCGACGAAGATAAAACGTCCTATAGTTTCTGCTGTTCATGAGACACGGCTTAAAGTCCATTTTTCAAGATGGTCATACTTGAATTTTAATCGGGCCGAAATTTAAAAATTTGGTATGCTTGCAAATGGTGCCTCTTCACACCAAATTAGAATTCTCCAGGTCAAATAGCCGCGAAAAGTGAAATTTCTTGGTAGGTCATTAAATCAAAACCCCGCGGGTTATATATCATGTAGCCTCAGTATGTATCTGTGACATAACTTTCGCGAGGATCAGACCAACGGTTGAGTTGGAATGATACTTTATAGCGTTTTTTATAGGTTTTCCGTATTGCTCTGTGTGGCGTTTTTTATAGGTTTTCCGTATTGCTCTGTGTGGCAAAACAGAGGCAATTGGAAAGCGGTTTGTGAAGACCTTTGAAGCTGGGAAACCTGTGTGTGTGAAGTTAAGATTTAACCTCTTACAGAGTTTAGAAATGTGCCCTTTTTAAAAGGAATTGTTAACAGCGACAACAACGGACAACGTATATACAAGATACCCTCCTTTAATAGTTTGATTGAGCCTGTTTTATGCGCACGAAATCCCCCTCCGCGTCTGGACTAGGCCTACATCCATTCTGGCACTTAACCATGCAATCAAGAGTCGGAGATTCCCGTCTGTTTCTGGTTTAGTTTTTGACCTTGATCCACGAAATTAATAAATGATTTTTTCGTGCTATGGTACCTTTAAATTGCTCGAAAGATAGTGAACCCCACCACGAGGTTGTGTTCAAAACGAGTACAACTGTATTCAACTGTCGCGTTTTTCTCAGTCTGTAGGTGTTTCATCTTTTTGTGGATTCAATGAAGTCGTCTTGCTATGGTTAGCAGGGACTTTCGCACAGCAGAATTGAAAGAATTGCAAAAAAACATTTCCTGCACATTTCTTGGTAATAATTGCCCGACAGATACCGACGGGGAAACTCTGTAAAGTAACCTACTAGTTTTGTTTGAAGGATGTTTCAGTGACGACAAACCTAAACCGTTGAACGGTCCGCTGTGGTTCTAGATTTTTGTCGTTCTCTGCGGTTGGGAAAGTCACATAAAGTCATCATTGTTTGGCAAATATTTTTCTCTTAGATAATCATCTTAGTCGAAATTCCAAAGATGACAAATTCCAAATGCAGAGTGTCGCGGGCTGCCGGTCTCCTGGGTGAGAGACTGAGAATATTCAGGAATGACTCGAGGCGGAGGCTGATCCCGCTGACTTCAATCAGATATCGGTTCACATCCACCCGTCGACATTTATACCTCCAGTGTAAACCGTAGACAAACAGTCACTTCAAAGGTGGGAGTAATTGAGTCCCTGGTATTCAAAGGTTTTGTTGAAATTCTTGTTCCTTGAGAGGGCGAATAATGATGGAATGATACGGATGTTTAGGGATAATTTGTGTGGTTACATAAGGTGTCCCTTCGCCAGGACCAGCGGTGTCTCTGATGGCATTCACTCCGTTAACTCAGGTGGAACCCATCCCTCCGAGCTATGTTTACAAACAAGCGTTCACTTGGACAATTTTCTCCAAAATTTCCACGGCGGTTAATGAGAGAGGTGGTTCCCATAGATGATTCACAGTGACAAGGTGTTGTCGTCTAATGAGTGGCCCCGGGTTAGGGACGTCATGGAGATACCATGTCAAGACACAGCCACGACAGCGTGGTCGCTAACTCCTTAGGACGGAAATTTTTGGGGACAGTCAGGGTATTTGCAAAGATATTGAGCGCTTTTGGCAAGGTGAAAAAGCAGGAAGATAACGGCATATTTCTTGTGAAAAAAAATTTTTTATGAAGTCTTAGGCCCGTATGCACACCCCACACTTTCCGAAAGTTCCACTTTTTAGAAAAGTCACACTTTGCAGAGTGAGGCTAAAGTATAACTTTCGGAGAGTTCAACTTGGAATCCTGCGACGCGCACAGAAAAATATTCATCTCCACTTGAGATAAGTGGGGTGTTCAAGCGCTTTGAAATACAAATATCTTGTATTTGAGATAATAATATCTCGAATCGAGAAAGCATCTGTCTAATGACAAAACTTGATATATCTGTGACACTACCGGAGACAAATGGCGTGTTAAGCCTTCCGATACACAACAGGCGTATCTCGCGATTGAGATATCAATAATATCGAACTGTCATCGCAAATAAACTGGATCAGTGCGGGCCACCACTTCGACATGACGAGATAACAATGTTGTAATTCGCAAAAATTTAATACAGAAACGCTGACTCACGAAAACAAACATATAAGAATATTGATAAACTATATGGTTTGAAATCTGCGAAACAAATTTTAGCTTGTGAATCACACTTGACACTAGCGGCGAAATATCGTGCCTCATTTCACCACTAGCGTAGGTGGAAGGCCGCCATTTTGGATTTTGCCGGCGCGCATGTAGAAATAGTTCGGTCGGCCTAATCACACAATTCTTCTAATTAGCATTCAGTTCATTTCTAATACCACTTGTTATCAACACGAAGTCCTTTTAGTCTGAAAATATTCGCCTGGAACCCAACAGCACCACTTTTCAACATCATCTATCATCTAAGCGCAGATGCCACTGGGTTGGCGGTGACACGGCTGGCCTGTTCACGATGGTTAAAAACCTTTACCAAAATGTAGTAATCTGCACTACTTTCAAGATGGAAACCTAGCACCTGCGCTAGTGGTGTTATAGAAGATAACGCCATCTAGTGTCAAGTGTGCTTGTGAATGTTTCCCTTTCAGAATTATAAAAACAATAATTGTACAGCCGTATGCATAAAAATGAAGCATTTACCTCTAGCAAAAGCAAAAAGTAAAAGCAGTTGCTTGAAGCCAAAAGTTAAAGTTAAAGCAATTACTTGGTTTCCTATGCATAATCTTTTACTTCTACTTCAAAGCAAATGCTTATACATTCGCACTTGACAAGCATTTGCTTGTTTACCAAAGGTTCTACAGTTGGAACAATTGCTCAGTATTATGCATATGAATTCTAGCATTTGCTAGGAAGGAACAAGTAAACAGTAACTGCTTTTTCTAATAGCAACTGCTTTTTAGCGAAAGCATTTACTTTGGGTTTTATGCATGCGGATGGAAGTAATTGCTTCAACTTTCAAGTAAAAAGCATTTGCTTTTCTTTATGCATATGGACCATTGTGCTGTGCATTGGTATACCCCATCCAACTGAACTCTACATAGCTTCTCGGCCTATTGGCTAAGGTTAAAGATTACGAAATTTAAGAGTTGCGGTCTTTGCAAATAGCAAACTTCAGCAATCAGGACCAAAACACTCAACTGTTGGGTTGATGCAACCCAACAGTCGGGTTGAAAGATCCAACACTTTGGATTGATAAAGAACCCAATAGTTGGGTTGATACAAACGACCCGTAAATTCGTATCGAAATGAGCGTCCCCGTGAACGTCATCTCAGCTGCGTACATTTTAGTCTCAAAGATAGATGACAGTTCATTCAGGTCAACATATTACATCTCTCTAAATAATATTATGAGTAGGGGGAAAGTCCCGTAATTTGGACCATCCCCTAAATTGGACCACCACTGTTTCTCTCCTGCCATCAAGTTTATTCACTAGTGGCACCATCTGGGAGAAAGAAGTTACACTAAAACCACTTTTAGCAAAGTTAAAATAGCGGAACTATAGGTGAAATAAGTTTATTTCCTGTCGTGATGTTATTTTCCGCGTTGAGATTTTGAACTGCAGGGTATTGGCCATTGTACCGAGAACCTGATGGGTTGCATTAAAATGACGTGTAGGCCTAAGTTGTATCACTAATTGTTCATAGACATCATGAAACTTGTAGCGAGCTGTGGAAAATAGCAGTGTCACGTGATGTTGATCGTGGTCGATTCCCCTATATTAAACCATTGGCAATCCCCTATATATTGAACCTGGGTCCAATATAGGGGACTGATGGTTCAATATTGGGGAATTAATGACAATGTCATTCATTACCAGTTCTTTCTTCAGCCTCTCCATAGACCAGACAGGGGCCGGGGCTGTGGGGTCAGAACATTTCTCCACAGGTTCAATATTGGGAACGTGGTGGTTCAATTTAGGGTCATAGTCCCCTAATGTACTGGACTTTGAGAGCATTTTTAAAAATGAAATATAATCTGCAATCTGAAAATGGCAGAAAACCCTAAAGTGACTCATAGGCAGGTATGCACCTCGGCCTGAAATACACATATATGTATCAAGTATTCTCACTATCCTAGGAGATACAGGGATCAGTTCTTAGGTGGTTCAATATACGGGACTTTCCCTACTCATAGTGACATTTCGTTGTCTCCAGATAAGAGCACAATATGTCATCTAGAAAATCTGACAGTCGTATGTCTACTTGAGATATCAGTTATTCTTACCGAGTTCCAAAGATCTCAACTTGAGATCCAAAAGTAACTTCTTTTACGTACAATCATGGAAAAAAGTAAATGGACAGCAGTTTTTCTTGAATATCTCCAAACCATTGCGATGTAGGAGACTGAGCCTAACATATGTGATAGCAAATTTTGCTGGCTATCTGATGATATCAAAGTTCGGAAAATCCGGTGAAATCCACCTTTGAGAGAAGGAATTTTGTAAAGTCATGTTTTTGGCTACTTGTACTTTTTTATTTGCAGGTTTTCACTGAAAATGTTTATAGGAGCGTGTTCCTCTCATCGAGAGCTTTCATATCACATCTTCAATTTCTAATTATTTTAATTAGAAAGGTGGTTTTTAACCACTTTTATCGAAATTATTTTGCACATGCCTGACACACCTTTGAAAAGGCCCTCCCGGCCTATTGTGAGCTGTGTTGTCATTTCTACTTCACAATGAATGAGCAAAACCAAGTCATGGAAGGTAGTGGTCAGACGGTCAAATTTCCTAAATAGGGTCAATTTTTAATACGGTCCACTTGTGATACTCCATTGGGTACTGGCATGACTAGTGGTTGACCAACTGTAAATTTTATTGATCTAAATTCAGTTTCACATTATTTGAATTGTGTGGTGAATTTTCTATCAACCGAGTGCAGGCCTATAACCACACGCACACGTCAACACACAAAAAGCTATTGAAACCCCATTTATTCTGATCTACTCAACAGGACAAAATGACAGCAAGGGATTGTGTCAAAGGTGTGCCTGGCATGTGCCGAATAAATTTGATAAAAGTGGTTAAGAACAACCTTTCTAATTAAAATAATTGAAATTTTAAGATATGATACGAAAGCTCTCGATGAGAGGAACACACTCCTATAAAAATTTTCAGTGAAAACCTGCAAATAAAAAAGTAGCCAAAAACATGACTTCACAAAATTCCTTCTATCAAAGGTGGATTTCACCGGATTTTCTGGACTTCAACATCATCAGATAGCCAGGAAAATTTGCTATCACGTATGTTAGGCTCAGGGCCGTTCCTGATGAAGGGTTAGTCACGCTATAACAGCACGTTGAACTTCTCAAGTGGTGAAGCGATGGCGGCCATTGTTGTTTCGTGATCGAGGTGGGGAGGGAGAAAGAGTCACGTAAATGCATACGAATTTTTCAAAAAACATCGTTGCAAAAATGCACAGTTAACCACTCAAACGTCTTTATATTTATATTGATTGCGAAATAGGCCTAACTCATTTTGTGCAAACAGACATCTGATTCAGTTAAGTAAAAAGTTATATGTGAACTATTTCCAGCCCTACTAAAAATGTGTCTGAGATGGATGAAAGGTGTTCAAAGGTGTTTTAGGGTGTTTATGTGGTGTGCCAATGGTGTTCTATGGTGATTTAGGGGTGTGCTGTGGTGGGACTATGCATGTCCTGTGGTGCAACAAGTGGTGTCAAGGGTGTTCAGGTGTATCCAATGGTGGATGCAATGGGCCACCACAGGACACCTGAGACCACCACAGAACACCACTGACTGTACCACCTCATAGATATGGGGTACCACAGGACACCTCCGACCACCATAGAACACCACTGACTGTACCACCACATAGACATGGGCACCACAGCACACCTGAGACCACCACAGAACACCACTGAGTGTAGCCTACCACCTCATAGATCTTATGGGGCACCACAGGACACCTCAGACCACCATAGAACACCACTGACTGTACCGGTGTATCCCCATTTTGCCTACGCCCATTTCGTCTACACCCATTTCGCCTATTCACCATTTCGCCTACACCCATTTCGCCTACACCCACTTCGCCTATTCTCCATTTCACCTATTCCCCATTTCGCCTATTCTCCATTTGGCCTANCAGGTTTAAGTGGATTTGTACGTTTTTTAAGGATATTAAGGCGGTTTTAAGTAGCCAAGTAAGTAGGGCAGCTGTGAAACAATCTTAAAATATCACCTTAAAAAAGTAAGGCGATTTTAAGTAGGTTTTAAGGGTTTTGCATGCAGTAGTGACATGTCGACAGATGAAAATATTTTAATTGAGATCCCAGATGTCTGGTTGGAGGTGTCTCCAGTATTGTCAACAATAAAGAAGCTGGTCATCTACAGGTACCGGTACACCTGGGGGAAGCCATGTAAGCCTGGTGCATAAATACACATGCCCAAGGGATTCATGAATGGACCAATAAGTTCTTTTTTATTGATTGTCATCCACAATGTAATTAATGGGTCCAAATTAATGTTCAACACAATTAGATACCGGTAATTAGATAGTTAGGCCTGACTCTATACCAGGGCCTTGGGCTCACAAAGTTACTCAACAGTATTGCTTCCCTTGAATTTTTAAATTGATTTTCACCAACCTTTGTTGCCAAAAGAATTACTGGGCTTTGAAAATACATATACATTGTAATATGACATTTTAACGGTGAATTGGTGAAATGGTGAATAGGCGAAATGGGTGTATAGACGCGATGGTAATTATTCCGGTGAATGTGCCAGGCATTTCTGATGGCGTCTTTTTCTGGCTAAGTCATTGGCCCTATTACTCTTCTCTCAGCCGTTTTGATGATGCAGCAAACACATGAATACAATATACATACGCTGACAATGGTCACAAAACATGTGACGTAATCTCCCTGGCACCCCTATCGAGCCGATTGAGTAGCGCCATCTTGGCCAATAGACTGACAGACCTTATTACTTTATGCCGAAGGCGTGGTGACGAAAATCATTCTCCAAGCGTGGGGTAGATTGGTGGTAGGGGCATTCATAGTGTTAGACTGTAGTATGGAGACATTTCGTAGGAGAATATCGTACTATACGTCGCCGCATAAGTAATTTTCGTCCGTTACGTCGCTTAGCTGCAAGATACCTATTAGGCCTTAAATTTTAATGAGGTCGTATTTGATTGGATGTTGGTACATGGTGATGTCCCAACATGCCTCAGCACGAATTAAGATAAAAAGGGGCGCTGCGATCGCTTTAGTGAAAATCGTTTTTTACTGTAGTTCAGCTCTATGGGTTAATGTTTTTTAAAAACGCAGTGGATATATACCCGACCGTCGGTTCCCCAGTTCATAAAATTTTCTTGCGGACCCGACTGAAACTTCAACCAGTCGGGTCTCCAATTCATGGAATTTCCTTGTGGAACCGACTGAAATCTCAATCAGTCGTGTCTCCAATTTATGAAAATTCTTGGGGACCCGACGAGATTTAGACCTACGCGACGGAGCAAACTCTAATGATTCCCCCAAATGAACGCACTGTCCCAGCAGCCTAGTGGTTGGCGTGCGTGGCTATCAAACTGGTGACCACGGGTTCGAATCCCGTCAGGACAGCTACTTTGTTCTATCAATTTTTTTGTAGTTTTATTTTCTTGTCGATTTGTTATCAATATCAACCCCGCGTGACTGTCAGAAAATGGTGAACAAAACCTTGCATTCTTGAGCCGAAATGTTGAAAAACATTTAAGCCCCCTAGACATCTGAAAAATATTTTTTCATCAGACTGCAGCTGTCAACATTAACTGTAAAAGGAGAATATGCATGGGGACAATGGACCTCGTCAAGAAAAAAATTAAACTGACCATTCCGATTATCATTTTAGGCCTTTGCAGTGCGCACTGTTGAAGTTACCAGTTACGGTGCAGAAAATTTTACATCACGGTCACTGTACGAAGAAAAAGTCATTCTGCACGCATATACGACCGTCGGGGCCGCAAGAAATGCTCTGTACTGGGGAAACGACGGTCGGGTCTCGTAGCTGATAATTTAGGCTTGCAGCCACGACGGGTCGGGGCTCGAAGATATTAAATTAGGCTTGCAGATACGACCGTCGGGGCCGCAAGAAAAGCTCTGTACTGGGGACACGACGGTCGGGTCTGCAAGACAACATATTTACTTGCGGACACGACCGTCGTTTCTGCAAGACGAAATTCATTACCTCCGGGACCGACCGTCGGGTAAATATCCCCAGCCTTTTAAAAATCCCTTTGCAATGCATTAGTACTTGGATGAATCTACAAAACGTCTGGCGCAAAACTAAAATAATACGTGGCGCTGCTGAGATATTAATGCTTCACGTTTTCATGGTTCCCGATCACTAAGATCGGGAACCATATTGTTTTTTTTGTCATGGTGTGCGTGTGTGTGTGCGTGCGTGTCCGTCTGTCACGCCTTCATATCTTATCTCCTTCAACAGCTACAGCTCTGGTAACACATCCTACCCCTAGGTTTGTCAACCTGGGCAATCCAATGAGCTAACCATTTTCAACATCAGATGCCTCCATCATGATGTAATCAACATATCAGACTTGATATTTTGTCCGTCACGCTTTTATCTGATGTCATAACTCGGCTCCTATAGCACCTAGAGCAACAGAAACAAGTTGTACCCTTAGGTTTTCATACCCAACAATGCCCAAGGAATCGAATGGACTGATTACTTTTGATCTGAGATGTAGGGGTCATGGTGATATCGATATCATAAATTTGATATTTTTTGAGATAACTAATTGCCATGTTGTCAACTGAGCAACACGAAGCAAGTCTTAGTTCATGCCTCCTTATCCAAGAACTGGATTGTGTTAAAATTGTCAGCCCACGTGTCCAGGTGATTGAAATATCATGAGATTTTGATACATCAAACTTGATAATTTGAAATATCTCTGCCCGTGGTAAAGATAGAGGCATGATATCACCTATATTTAGGTTATTGATGATGCCGATTTCGATTATGCAACAACTTCGATAATCAGAGGTCAAGGTCAAGGTCAAACGTGATAATTTGGAATATCTCCGCCTGTGGTAGAGGTAGAGGTAGAGGCATGATATCAGACATACTTAGGTTATTGAGAATGCCCATTTCGATTATGCAATGACCTTGATGATCAGATATGGTGACAGGACAAAACGTACCTAGGACAAAATGTACTGGACTCTTGTTCGGGTACCTTTTGTCCAAGGCACATTTTGTCCTAGATACATTATGTCCGGGTATCTTTTGTCCAGTAGCCTACCAATTGTCTGGGTACATTTTAACCATTAGATATCAAGATCGAGGTCAAGGTCAGTTACGGGATGAGTTATTGGCATGAGATCAAGTTCTATGGGCCTCATCGCAATCCCTCAGTCAGTGTACCGTACCCTAATCTCTGTCAATGTATCCTGATCTCCATCAATGTATCTGATCTCTATCAACGTACATGTATCTTGATCTCTATCAATGTACCATATTCATGTACATCGGGAACCATACGACATTTACAATGTCATCTTGTTGGTCATAAGTTCTGAATGGGTTAACTTATTTTCCTCAATTTTGTACGTTCATAGTTTCATCATATCGCTTGGAGTCAGAAATTTGTGGAAAATACAACGTTTCGTCGCTCAGGGAAGGACATATTTGTGTCAACTATGACCGGGAAAGGGATGTTATTCATGTTTTACTCGGCTTCAACTCTGCTCAATTGCGTCGAAGTTCAGATGTCACTGTGTACTACTAATGTATGCGAGGACTTTTCTGATTGGCTCTCGAATTGGCTCTTCTTTCTATCGATGTTCCTTGCGATTTAACAAACAACCCTGATAGCAAGGACACGTGGAAATTACGTGAAAAAAACGTGAGTGCCTGACGTGGAAATCACGTCTAAAAAGACGTAATTCCAACGTTGATCTGCTCATGGGAATCACGTGGTTAGCACGTCGTTTCTTCACGTGAATATAACATGAATAAGACGTCTTTCCAACGTGACACGTTTCTGCAATTTAATCATATGACGTCGTTTCCACGTGATTTCCACCTGTTTATCAACCAGTTTCCATTGCATTTT
>NMRB01000244.1:242302-252488 GCA_002633025.1 Notospermus geniculatus | reverse complement strand
TTAAAGGAGTTAGACGCCGAAGTTGTAAACAAGCTGGTTTGTTTACAAACATGGTCGGCAAACTAGTTTGATTCCTTCGTAAAGGTGGCAGCACCAGTAGCGCCCCGTGATCGTTAGACTGGTGCCCGGTCCAATGCAACTCACTCACGATATTCACATCAGTACATATCACCGACAATAGGTGGCAGCACCGCAGGCGTCGCGTGGATAGAGAACCAGTGAGTGAGTGTTTACAACTTGGACGTCCAGCTCCTTTAACGCACACAGACTGCTCTTTTGTTTGGAAGCTTACATGCCATGCACAAGGAGTTTTTGAAAGATGGTATTCCTGTAAAGTATGCGCAGTAAAGGCCTTTAGAAACTAGCCTGTCAGCATTATTTTTTCGTGAAAACCGCATCAAAAATGATTGACTTTGAACGAATCTGTTGATGGGTGAATATGGAGGGGATGAATCATGGATGAATGGTCCCCTTTTTCAAACTCGCCTATAGAGTCATTTTAGAACCTTCTTTTTGTGTTTGCGCGCGGGAGCGATCGCTCGCGTCAAAACAGAAGGCCTGTTACGAATCGTGGTGATCGGGATCAATCGTGGACTAGACGAACACCACGCTCTGCTGAGATGCGCCGTGTATTGCATCTTCCCTTCTAACTACGTGATACTTGGAGGCGGTCTTGAACCAAATTCATGATTCAGTTTTTTGCTGTGTTCGCACTATCACGATTCACGCCACGATTGAAATCGTGATCTTAATCGTGGAGTAATCATGGCGATCCTATCAAATCTTATCAGATCTTTTCAGATCTTGAGGTCAGTCGTGGCAATCGTATAAATCGTATAAAAGTTTTGAACGGTTCAAAAATTTCCTATGATCAACAAGATTGTCACGATTGCAGTCACAATTGCCCTCAAGATGTGATAAGATCTGATAGGATCACCACGATTACTCCACGAATAAGACCACGATTTCAATCGTGGCGCCATTCGTGCCACCTGAAATTGACCAATCGCGACCATGTCGCATCCAAGCGCATCAGAACGTATCGACTCGCATCACCTCGTATCCAAACGTGAAACTTGAACAGCGAAGTAAACAATGCCACGATCAGTTACGAATGGCCAATCGTGACGTTCGTAACGGACCGCGCTCTAGTGTGAACATAGCAATCATAAACATGATGAGCCTTCCCAGAGGTTGGGAGACAGAACTTTGTGGGAAGCCTGAATGAGATCGAAGGGACCCAACCACGCTTGCTGGGTTGGTGCACCCTCCTGCCTAGGGCGAACCACAGCCCAGCATGATTTTCAAATGTGCATGGCTAGAGATTTATGACACATTATGTGTTTTGCTATGAATATTGGCATAAAAAATGTGCTTTTACAGGAAAATAATGAGCACAAAATCTGAGCATGCTGGGGACTGTAGGCATATTTTCAGACTACTAAGCATACCGGTATATACAGGGTCATATCTATAGTCCATTTTAGAGCGGCGGCGCGCCGTGCCGCTAGGGACGCCAGTGTGCCCTTTTAACCCCCTGGGGCACCGTGCCCCTTAAAATTTTTTAAAAGGTTTATAAGTACCCCCAGACCCTGTGTCATCGTCCCTTTTGGTCATATCACCTTAGAAACTGGCTTTAAAAACATGTTAAATTGGCTGATTGACTGGAGTTATAGAGACCTTTTTAACTGACAAGCTTCTCAAATTCTGTTAGTAGAAATGTCGCGAATGAAAAGTGCCCTTTTCTACATGTAGGTTGAAGTGCCCTTTTCACAAAGTTTGCACCGTGCCCTTCTGAAATCCTAGATATAACCCATGCTATTTTTTAGCACGAATGAGAACACTGCAAAAATGTCCTTCTCGTGATTGTGTGGGAGGCGGACATGACTGTAAGGGTTAGGAAATATACTATCTGTACTTAATTTCATTTCAGCTTGGCTGCTGGTCGTTATTTTCAAGTTCAGTGGGATTCAGCCATTCAGAAGAGGCTTTTTCTGCGATGACCAAAGTATAATGCACCCCTACAAAGATGATACTATCACAAATTCTGGTTTGGTGTTTGCTGTTGGAGGAGTTGTCTTATGTTTGGTAAGAGCTTATCTAACCCCTTCTAATACTTTCTGACCAGTTTTTCCTTGGAGATTCATTGATGATCAATTCAAATCAAATTCTATTCAATCTTCAACCATAATTTTCTTTAGGAATTGGGAACAATTTCTCAGCTGAATGAGAACATGTTCTATTCTAGAGATGTTCCAGTTTATCTTGCCCATTTTATCTTTTGTTTACCTGCCATGCTGGATCAATGCTGTCCCGACTACAAGTACTAGATTACCTAGATAGGGTAGTGGGTTGCCTTGTTGACCTATTTTTGAAATACTTAGAAAATGAGTGAGACACCTTGTTGAAGGTCAACTGTTTATTGTCCAAGGACCCGATAGGTTGTGACTTTTGAACATCCGAGATCCCGATTGCCACCAGACATGCTAGAGGCACCACTGTGCCAAGCACCTTTCGGGAAAATAATTTTAAATAAGTATTCTACGTCATTCCAAGGGAATTTGAATGACCACATGTGCCTATGTCATGATAACCAGCTGTGGTCACCAGATTTCCAAAACATCTTTATCAAGTTTATTTCTTGCTCCTAAAGGCAGGGGTGGACAATTCGGTCGCTCGCGCGCCCGGGACACCCAGATTTCGTCTGCAGGAATCTTTTTCAAATGCAGCAGATTCCCGCCGGGCAACCACCAAAGTGCGGGCGACAAAACTGATTTTTTTCGTCAAAAATGGTTGCCCACATATTTTTTATTCCTTCCCTTTACAAATTATATCAAACCATATCCCCCATGGCGGCGATGATGAGAGATTGTGTGAGCTTTTCAATAACAACACCCCTGTCTTTTTTCCTGCGTCGCAAGGCCGCCATTTTGATGTACACGTGACTAATGCATGGCAATGCATGGCCGCTTCCTGGTTGGAAGTTTTAGGATTTGACGTACATTCCCCCGATCATTTTGAGCTTCTTCCGATGGTTCAAAAGAATGATTTTCATCTGCAAACGTAGATAATGTTTGCTCTTATGAATGAGTGATCTCATAATGAGTGTTGCTGGTTGTTTATTGCGTTGTTTAGGCCGTGGAACGATGTGTGATGACAGCGTGTGTGTGCATGTGTCATGTGTGTGTGTGTACCGATAGCTTGGCTCATTATATATTCAGTGCTACGGTATGCGATAAACATCACCCAGAAAGTGGCTTTTTCCGTGTCATCCAGATGAAATTGATTAGTGCAGGTATAAAGAATAACAAAACTTTGCATCTGAGGGTTTTTTTTCCTCAAAAGTGTCATTTTAACGACAGATGTTAATGGATTTATTTTTTGTCTGCTATACGGATTTCGTTTCGATCACAACACTGTTGACGTCACGTGACATTTATGCGTAGTTCTGATTGGTCATAAGTTTATTAATGGGTTCATTGTCCTGTCTGTTTGTAAACAAAAGCACATGGCTGGACTCACTTGAATCAGCTGATGTGGGCCACCATATTTCGTAAATCATATAAAGGTAGGTGCCCACCAAGTCACCCTGATCCTGTGATGGGCAACCATGAGTTGCTCCAAAGGATCCCACTGGGCAACTACAACTATAAAACTGGAATTGTCCACCCCTGAAAGGGCTATAGAATTTATTATGAAATATGACCTCCACACACTGTCACAGTGTGGAGGTCATATTCAGGGCTCGAAAATAAGGTAATTTAAGGCCTGCAGCTAAAAACAACAGCTTCCGACCTTTCAAAAATTATATGCTCTCTCTGGAGCTGTTTCCAATTCCTCTGAAGCTATTTTCAGTAGGCCTATACCGGGTATTTTCTGGGGACCAGTGGCATCACCTTGATCCACCATGGTGACATTGGTTTGTCATAGACTGGTCTGTTTATTGCAAATAAAAGGCACGCACTACGTTTTGTTTTGTGAAAAAAATGTCTTATGTTGGGGGCTTTTCTGGCCAGTCAGTGGTAGGCAAAGTGTCATTTACATTTTCAAAGAGTGCCATCGGATGCAGTCTGCTCTTCTAAAGGTGCCTATTTAATTAGACCTGAACAAAGAATCCGTGCTAAATGAACAGCATGGAGAGATCAATACTTCCCATCTTGGCATGTAGAGGGTTAATCTCCCAGACTGGACTTTAAAGCTGAACTCCATGAACGAAAAGCCCCCATGTGACAAGCAAGAGAAATGCTAACGCCCTGCAAACACCTCAAACGAAGGCTCAGAACATGATAGACCCCACGATGCTAGGAGGGCACCACCTTATTTGTCTTCGAGCTGTCACGAGGTGTCAACATCCTCTGGTGAGCTCCTGCTGAACACTTTTTTGAAAGAAAAAAGTCTGACCCAGCTGGGAATCGAACCCGCGCCCTGTTATCTTTGCTCCACCGTATTACCCATTCGGCCACCGATCTTGTTGGTAGGCTTCCTGTGTTTTCTCTTATTCATAGTATTATTACGCAAGTCGATGGCCCACGTCTATGACAGACACAAATCATGTCCTTGTCAGCTGGCTCGTTGGCCGAGTGGATAGAGTGGTGGATTACAAATCAGAAGGTCGACGGTTCGAATCCCGTCTAAATGACTATAATTTTTTTCTTTGAGTAGTGTAGGAGGTATCCGGAGATGTTGACAGCTCTGTTGCCCGAAGACAAATAAGGTGGCGCCCTCCTGGCCTCGTTGAGTCTATTATGTTCTGAGCCTTCATTTGAGGTGTTTGCAGGGCGTTAGCGTTTCTCTTGCTCGTCGCATGGGGGCTTTTCGTTCATGCAGTTCAGCTTTAAACTCAACAATAGCTGTGCCTATTCACATGGAGTAAGCCGAGGGCTGGGATTATCATTGAGAAAAATGGCCAAGAAATTTCTTTGCTGATACATGTATAAAAAGAAAGTCAATGCATCTTCATGCCCATAACTTGTTACCTTCTCCCATTTTCAACCTCAAGGATTTAGTTCTCACTCTCAGTACCGCCACATGCAGTGGTTCTGGGGCAGCGGTCGCACATGACGTCACCATTCATAAATTATTGATTTTTCACTGCTGATGATGCGGTCTGCTGGGCTGATGGTTGGGAAAGTTGCCGGTGGGGATTTGATATGTTGTGTAGGCTTAGTTAAAATGAATGGTGCAAGTAAAAGATTTCATTGTTTAAGTTATTCCTTTGTTCTGTCTTTTTGTATAGAGTGTTTGCACGTGACATCACAGCGGCCATGTTGGAGGCAAACAACAAAAGAACAGACTTCCAAAACAATCGAAGTTAATCTCCGTAGACCGTGACTGGCGACAAATTCTTTTGTTCATACCTCCAACATGGCCACCGGTGCAAACACTCTATTGATCACATTCACAATCAGTGCGATGAATTGATTGGCAAGTCGTGCAATGGGATGTGCTGACTTTGCCTCACAAAAATGGCTCTAGAACCAAAACAACTGAACCAAATCGGACAATCTTGGTCTCATTTTGCTTTTAAGAAGATTCTCCATCCATCCATACCAATTATGTGGGTGCAAGTTGAGTGCAAGTATGCGGTTGCGTTTTTTTTGGCCACCCTGTATTGCCTGTACCGTTACTTCTCATTGGTGTCTTGTTTGGATTGCAAAAATTACTATCCATTCCTATCAGATTATGTCCGTTACAGTGTTATATCTAGGATTTCAGAAGGGCATGGTGCAAACTTTGCGAAAAGGGCACTTCAACCTAGAAAAGGGCACTTTTCATTCGCGACATTACTTCAAACGGAATTTGAAAAGCTAAAAAGTTAAAAAGGTCTCTATAACTCCAGTCAACAGCCACTTTAAGCCAGTTTCTAAGGTGATATGACCAAAAGGGACCATGGCAAAGGGTCTGGGTACTAAAAACCAAAAAAAAAAAAAAAAAAAATTTTTTTTTTAGGGGCATGGCGCCCTAGGGGGTTAAAAAGGGCACAATGGCGCCCCCTTTTGGCGGCATGGCGCGGCGCCACTCTAAAATGGCCTAGATATAACACTGCGTTATTTCTATGTTTTTAGCTCACCGGGGTGAGCTATTACAATGGTGAAACCTCCGTCGTCGTCGTCGTGTTCCGTTAGCAGGGCACGTTTTGTAACCGCTGGGGCTATTGATCTGAAACTTAGTACATACATAGCCCTAGGTCAGATGACCCATGACAGCAAGTTTCGGTCGATTCGATTGTTGGCCTGGTGGCCAAAACAAAAACACAAAAAGTGCAATAACTCCTGAACTAATGACTGGATCATCTCCACATTTTTATCGTAGGTGTATCTAATGAGGATACATGACATTTGTAACGGGTTTTTGATTTGACCTACTTTTCAAGGTCACAGAGGTCAAAGTTCGACAAAAGTGGCGAACCTGCCACAGTTTGTCATTATTTCACCGAGCGACTTATATTTTGCATTAACATGTATTGGAAGGGTACCTTAAAAAATACCAAGTTTCGGCCCGATTGGACATCCAGTGTGGCCGCCAGGTGGTGTAACCTGAAAATCAAGTAAGTGCTATTACTCGGGAACGGCTTGACGCAGAGTGCTCAAATTTGATATTTACCTCCATCTAGATGACCTTTACATGCATGTCAAATTTCGGCCTGATTTGACTTCAAACATGGCCACCAGGTGGCATAACCCAAAAATCATGAAAGTGGTGTAACTCAGGAACGCCTTAACCCAAAGCGCTCCAATGTGCTATGTGGCCCCCTGCAGATGACCTTTATGTCCATGTGAAGTTTCGGCCCGATCAGACATCCAATATGGCCACCAGGTGGCGTAACCCGAAAATCATCAAAGTGCTGTAACTCAGGAACGACGTGACCCAAAGTGCTCCAATGTGCTATGTGGTCCCCTGCAGATGACCTTTATGTGCCTGTGAAGTTCTGGCCCGATCGGACATCCAATAGGGCCGCCAGGTGGCATAACCCAAAAATCATCAAAGTCCTACCTGGGAATGACTTGACCGAGATTGCTCATAACTGATATGTACCTCCCTCTGTCATTGGACTATTATGTCCAACCCGGTGAGCACATGGTCCATGGACCATTTCATTGAAGACAAAATGACGATGCTTTAGATGACATCAATGAGCATCTTTGACTTGTTTGGCCTTTGGCTTGGTCATCTATAAGTGGCTGGGTCATTTTGTAGCTTCCTTACATTATTGTAACAGTCAGACCCAAAATTAAGAGAAAATTGTGTCAGATTTTTAGTTTCTTTTTTTCAGGTCATCTTCACAGAACTTGGCAACTTCATGGTGGCAAAGAAGGAAAAAACTGATCTTCCGAGTTTGCAGCTAAAAAAGTGGACAGTGAATTCTTTCATATTGAACTTGTACAGATATATCGGCATTTGTGTCTTCGGAGCAGGCGTCTGTATGTCATTTACAGATGTTGGAAAGTATTCTGTTGGTCGTTTGCGGCCTCATTTTCTTGATGTCTGCAAGCCAGATCTGACTGCTGTCAACTGTTCAGCTTATGTAGAAGCTGATGTTTGCCGTCTTACTGGGGCCACACCTTGGCAGAAAACGAATATGAGGTATGTTCAAAATGTTTTTAGCTCACCTGTGAGCTATAGTCTTGACGCATTGTCCGTCTCGTCACCGTCCGTCGTTGTAGTCCGTTAGCAGGGCACATTTCGTAACCGCTGGGGCTATTGATCTGAATCTTGGTCGGGTGGCCCCCCAAAAACTGGAACACACCTTATCGGGCCATAACTTTTACACTTTTTAGCCCGCTTGGCCAAAGGCCCAAAGGGCTTATGCTGTGCTTAGATGCCTTTGTGGTGGTCTGTCGTGAGTGCGTGCGTGGGTAGCATTTTGCCTTGTCTGCACTCTAGCGTCTTCAGTTTTTGATGGATCATTTTCATATTGCATATGTGCATATATGGCCCCAAGATCTAGGCCAAGTTCGATTTTGGGCATGCTGCGATTCCTACTATGGCTACTAGGGGGCATTTTGTGAAAAAATGAAAAATGGCTATTTCACGCAAACGATTACAGCTAGAACGCTCAATTTTGAATCGTAGGTACATCTAATCATGTTACATCATATATGTAACAGGTTTTTTATTTTACCTTATTTTGATGGAAAAATAGGTCAAATAACGAAAAATTTGCCGATATTTGGGCTTTGCCTTGTCTGCGCTCTAGCGTCTTCAGTTTTTGACGGATCGTTTTCATACTGCATATGTGTATATATGGCCCCAAGATCTAGACGAAGTTCGAATTTGAGCCCACTGCGATTCCAACTATGGCCACTAGGGGGTGTTTTGTGAAAAAATGAAAAATGGCTATTTTACGCAAACAATTAGAGCCAGAATGCTCAAATTTCATTTGCAGGTACGTCTAATCATGTTACATCATGGGTTTTTGATTTAACCTAATTTTGATGGGAAAACAGGTCAAATAATGAAAAAATTGACCTTTGTGCTTTGCCTTTGTGTGCACTCCTAGTGTCTTCCTTTGACAGAATATTTTCGTATTGTATGTATGTACATGCATAAAAGTACAGGCATTGACAGATGTTTATCTACACTTTGTATCTTGAATATTTCAAATACCACCGAACCAAATTTGATGTGGTTTGTTGCATATGAAAGAAAAACTTGTTGGTCACATTTCTGCATCAAAATTTTGGAAATTTCGAAATATCAAAATTATGTAATTGCTTGTCAGAAAAAATCTCGAAAATCAACACCTTTTATTTTGTGATTATATTTTTATTTTTATAGTGTTTCTGACAGAATGGAAGTTTCTAAGGACTTTGGTGCTGGTTTCATCAAAATCTGTCGAGTGGTTGCTCAGGGTTCTGCCCAGGACTGAATGAGTTCCGGACGGAACGGGGGGTGTGGCCCTCCCCCAGAAAAATTTTAAAACTAGACTTGCTGAAATGCGATTTCCTGGCACCTGAGAGTCGAAATAATGAGCTTCTTTATCAATAAAAGCATCCTCGTTTGGCGTCAAATGACCCCAATCCACTCTCATGACTCTACTGCAAAAGTATCCCGCCGTTGTTGTCGTTGGTCAGAACTGTGTCAGGAAGCCCCGCCGAGGGAAGCACATTTTGTGAATGGCAGGAACAGAAAGGAAATTCGGAAGTGATTATAGTGTGCGTAGCGGGCATCTCTCTTGGTACACTTCGTTAGTTCGCCAGATCACTCGCCCAATCTGCATAAATTATGATGATGATAACCACACCATTCAGATCGATCATAGGCACAAATACGAGATTACTTTCTCTTACAGGGCTCCCGCGGATCCTTAAAAAGCATTAAAAGTCCGGAATTTTTGTTTTTCAGAATTAAGGCCTTAAAATGCCTTAAATATAGAATTTTTTCACTCAGTGGCCTTAAAAAGGCCTTAAATTTGATGTAGCTTCAGTTTTGAATTTTCATAAAACTGTTTCCCCTTCCTAACGATGTTTTTATTCATATCAGTTGAAAACCGTCCTGTTGTCAAAGTCGGGATCCCGCCCACAGCGCTAACCATTGTGTTGTTTACAACATTCTCCTGCGTGAATATTTACCGCAAGTTGCACAACCCACATGAAAATTCCTGACAACATGGCCTTAAATTTCTTCTGGATTGGCCTTATAAAGCCTTAAAAAGGCCTTAATTTTGCTCACCAAAAAGCTGCAGGAACCATGTCTTATGATGATTTTATTGAAGTTCTACACATTTTTATTCAACATTTTTAGCTCACCTGGTGAGCTATTGTCGTGGGTCTGCGTCCGTCGTCGTCGTCGTCCGTCGTCGTCGTCCGTTAGCAGGGCACGTTTCGTAACCGCTGGAGCTATTGATCTGAAACTTGGTACATATATACCCCTAGGTCAGATGACCTACGACACCAAGTTTCGGTCCGGTTCGACTCTTAGCTTGGCCACCAGGTGGCGGAAACCAAAAACACAAAAAGTGCAATAACTCCTGAACTAATGACTGGATCACCTCCAAATTTTTGTCATAGGTGTATCTACAGAGGGTACATTACATATTTAACGGGTTTTTGATTTGACCTACTTTTCAAGGTCACAGAGGTGAAAGTTCAAAATGTTGCCTTTTGGTGGTACATTTCGTAACCACGGGTGCTATTGACCTGAAACTTGGTACATATATACCCCTATGTCAGATGACCTATGACAC
>NMRB01000244.1:166853-182316 GCA_002633025.1 Notospermus geniculatus | reverse complement strand
TCAACAGTGACGTCATCGGGCGGTAAATTTAAACGCAACCATTTCGTTTTTTGCTTATAACGCCACCTGATGGGCGAAAAAAATAAAAATTTTGATAGGAAATTAAATCTTTGTCGATATGCAATGCATCTGCACCAGTGTGAATGCACCAACTGGTCACATTTCAGAGATAGCCATTTTTGGTTTTTGCGCCATCACGCGCTTAAAATAGGTCAAATGGCGGAAATTTTTGTGGTGAATTATACATCCACCTAAGGTCTACCTCTGGGGTAAATTTGACTTTGATCGCGCCAGTGGTTACAAAACGTGCCATGAAAATCAATTTTGGGACACAGACAGACAGACACACATTTGAATGGTTATTTGACAAGCTTGGCTGACTTACGTCAGCTAAGCTAAAAATAGATAAGCGAGCTATTTTTGGTATTACCCATTGAGAGCCATGGAGAAGTAACTTAAGGCTGGCCACAAGATTACCTGGGACCAGACATGGAAGGTGCCGTGACCTCATCAGATACCTCACTCCCCATGCTGGCCACGAGATCACCTGGGACCAGACATGGCGGGTGCCGTGACCTCACCAGATGCCTCGCTCCCCATGCTGAGTTTCGGTCGCAGAGCGACACAATCACTTCATCGCCTGCCAGGGTATTTGGGACAATTAACCAACCCTCGACACCTGTACGTTCCTTACCTTATCACTTGTGTCAGATCTTCTTGAAGTCCTCAATGTTTTCGCCTCAGCTGACTGCAACATCAACTGTGTGTGCACATATTGCTGAAAAAAGACAAGGCAAAGATCGTAGCTTGAGATGGCCTCTTCCGTACTTACCATGGCCAATAATGCTATGGCTTCGGCCCTGACGGAAAAATCTAATACAAATACAAATACGGTCGAAGAAAATTCAAGGCTGAACTTGTAAGCAGATGACAATGGGTGGTCAATCTTAAATTTTTTTCTCACTAAGGGCTTTTCTCGGTCAACTGCAAAGTTATTTTAAGAAGGGTCAGAGCCATCCACTAGCAAAGCCAAAAGTTTTAGAAGCCATTCTCAGGGAGAAGAGCTTATCAAAAGAAATATCCCCTAAAATATTTTTTTATACCTCAATATTCTGCATGACATCATCATACATCGTCACAGCCATGTTATAAACATTGTGATCAGAGTTGTTGTACATGATTGCGTTCGTGAACATCAGCATCATATCGCGCTGAAATTCCGGTGTGGTCCGCAGTTGCCCGGACTCGATATTTTTCTTGATCGTTGAAAGATCCATCGGGCGGTAGACAACACTTTTGTAACCGGGCGCAATGTCCTCAGTCACGGGATGTAGGAACACGTTGGCGAATCTGAAATCCAAAAGAAAGTTACAAAGACAGGTAATCATGAAATTATCAAAATGGAAAATGTGTAGCATATGAAATTATCACACTTCTGAATTTTGCATTTGCGACTCGATGTAGCAAAAGTAGTTGCTTAGCACAGCCGAGGAAAGGGTTACGTCCTTACAACACAATAGCTGAAATGTACGTCTCTGCAGGTTGACAATAGTAGTGGACAGCAGTGATAATAGTTGAGTAAATTGATGACCAATGACGATCACCTGCAACAAGTGCCTACTTTCGCCAGAGTGGGTCACATTTGAATTTCTCACTCTTCTGAATTCCGCATTTACGAAAATTTTAGGCTGGGGAATTTTTAGGGTTTACAGTATAGATAACAGTAATCATACTTGTGATTAGCAGCAGCCCTCCAGACCAACATAATCGATTTTTTCCACGTTCTGTATGCTCTTTCATCCTCCGTGTCGCTACTGAAATTGGAAACGCGGGAAAAAACACAACAGATATTTAAGGGGGCGGTAGCCATAAGGAAGCGCACTGCAAATGGCGACTGAAAACAATTCATATTTTCTTCAAGCAAAAAGGTAGCATCGATTTCATGTATTTCTATGAAATTGCTACTCTTGTTCTACACATCTGAATTGTAAACGATGTGCTTTCATCTTTCATTAATCAGCTAATTAAGCAAACAATGAGACCCCCCATTTGACTTTTTCGTCATAGATTTCTCGGCAACAACGCGACTGGGACCTGGCGTTTTATCACCAAATGTTGGGGAATACATATGTGCAGGTGCCGACGTTGAGATAATTTGCAAATTCTAATTCTTAGTAATGATAATTATGTAATTTGTGCCAAAAATTGGTCAAAAATGAACTTTTTGAATATCTCCCGAATCCTGTTGAATAGTGAAAAAATCTCAACGTCGCGCCCTGCGCACAAATATACTGCTGCCAAATGAAAAGAAACCACTGAAGTGCGATGCCTGATGGACGAGAAAAGTCTTCCCAAAATTTTCATATTTTGGCCTAAACACGCCTACGCTTTTCGAAATACGCGGGCTATTAAAGTAACCTCCTTATTGTCATTAAAATAGGCCTATGCGCACGGACGCACCGGGTGTACAAAAGCATTGTGCTGGACAATATTTTTGAAAGAGTGTAGGTTTTGGCAACGAACCATGATCAGCTTGTCCTTGACGCCTAATTTTATTAACAATACATGGTTATTCATAAATAAGACGGTTCAACCTTCGACCGCCGCACTAAAACGGCGCTGTATGTTTCCACTACCGCCCCCTTAAATGGGACTTGAATGACAAAGAGGTCGATAAAATTCCACCAACGTATACGCTTTTATGGCAAGACAAGACAGAAAATTCAAGAAAAAGTGTGAACGAACCACTGTGACATCGAAGCTGGGCTGTTTGGAATCGATTCACTAAACATCGGGACCGTGAACTTGGGCGTAGCGATGGAAGCGTCGTCACTTTCTGGCACTGTATCCTCATCTGACGAATCTAAATCCAGTTGTAACGGCTCCAACTTGTCTGATCTACGTTCTTCCTCCTTTTTCACCGCATCGCGACCATCCTTGGCCGGTTCTTTCACGCTCTCCTCCTCATCCTGTGCAAAAAAAGGGTCAATTTTAAACCAGGTGAGCATGACATCTCCTGAACAATCTAACTCTAAATTACTGTATTTTGCAGGAAATTATTTCAATTAAGTTTGCCGCTCTTTACAGTTTGAAGAAATTCCAAAATCTAAGGGCCGATTCCACCAAGGGTGTTTAAGACTTAAACGCGTGTAACTTCACTAAATGCACGCACTTCCACCATGCATTTGATGAAGTTACATGCGTCTAAGGCTTAAACCCCCTTTTTGAAATTGGTCCTATGTGTTGTCAACATCAAAAAGACCAAAATTATGAAGTTAAGTGGAAACGGCCATACATGTTCACATACATTTTATCTCAATGGCTGCGCGATTGAAAACGTTCATAGTTATCGTTACCTTGGGTTGGAATTTTCTTCCTCTGGTACTTTCACTTTTGCAAAAACCAACTTAGCGAATAGTGCAAAGAAAGCACTCTTCAAACTTTATTCAGCAATCTCAAAAAGTAATCTCAGTCCTGCAACATCGTTAAATTTATTTGATCACCTAATTAAACCAATATGTGTATACGGATCAGAGATATGGGGCGCAGAAAACTACTTTAGAAAAACTCAAGGTACCTCATGTTGGGAAAGGATGTTTGGTGCCAACCTTTTTAGACAACCTGCAGATAAGGTTAATATCTCATTTTGCAAATTCATATTAGGAACATCTAAACGGGCTTGCAATACAGCCATGTTGGGCGAACTGGGAAGATTCCCTCTCCTACTAGATTCACTTGTTTCTCCCCTAAAGTATTACCAGCACCTGTCAAGCTCGAAAGATTCTCTTTTAGCCGAGGCCCTAGAAGAGTCAGTGTCTTTACACAGGTCCAACGTATTTTCCTGGTACACTTATGTTAAACACATGGCCGAGAACCTTAATCTAAATTTATTATCACTTAATGCTAAAGAGGCCATGGTCACCTTGATGGAGAAATATACAATCCATTGGAAGAAATCACTCAACATTATTCAGTCTCAAGGAGGCAAGCTTGAATTTTATTCCAGAATCAAATCTCACTTCAATTACGAAGATATCTTAATGTAATAAAATCAAAAAGTAGAAGATCTGCCATTACAAGGTTACGCACCAGCAATCATCCGTTACAAATAGAAAGAGGACGATATCTCACTCCCAAACCGCCAAGGTCCGAACGTTTAATTGTCCTTCCTGTCTTAAATCCGGCTCTTCAGTCGTGGAAGACGAAGTCCACTTCTTGCTCGACTGTCCTTCTTATACAGATCTCAGAGTGCCATTGTTAGCATCACTACCTCCTCAGTTAGCGGATGTTTCTAGTCATGTCCTCTCTTTTTATCTCCTCAACTCAGAGGGCAAAACAGCCATGGAGCTAGGAAATTACTGTTTTAATGCTTTTAATAGAAGGGTTACTCTACCCTAATTTTATTCTACTTCTTTTATATTATGTTATAATACTTCTAGCTACTTTTCTTAATTCCAATGTATTGTACTATTATTAAGACCGCCCCCATAATGGGGCGGTCTTCCTTGTTTTTACTGAATTTCTCTCTCTCCATCCAATCTGTGGTTTCGCCTGGATAACTGACGAAGTTCGACCTCAATTGCGGCGAAATTTTCAGGAAGTGTCGAGACGCATATTACACAGAACCCTATTGATTCTTNTTCTATTGCACCAAGTTTATTGTTTTTCAACCAATGTACTATTAATTTACAAGGCACAATAAACTTATTCTGATTCTGATTCTGATTCTGTATTTGATTTTTCCATCAGGGCCGAAGGCATAGCATTATTGGCCCTTGTAAGTACGGAAGAGGCCATCTCAGGCTACTCATGTCCTCACATGGATGAGGTCTTTTACTTGCCCTTGCAAAGGCACAAGGTACAAGCACCACGGCTTACTGTCCCATGCAGTGGACATACTCCAAAATGACTGCGGCATGAAACTTACAAGAGCAGCTGAACTCCTCGTCGTGCGAGTGACTCTTCCCGATCCACGCCGGCTTCCCTTGCTGCTGTCTGCAACCAAACAATTGTGATATCAATAATGGAAAGCATTTTTACACCACTTGTCACTGCACTACAGTCACACAGCACTTCACATTCATACTGTAGCCCAGTCTCTATAGAACTGTAACCTAGCCTCTACAGAACTGTAATGCAGTCTCTATAGAACTATACCCCAGTCTCTATAGAACTGTACTGCAGTCTCTATAGAACTGTAGCCCAGTCTCTATAGAACTGTACACCAGTCTCTATAGAACTGTACACCAGTCTCTATAGAACTGTACACCAGTCTCTATAGAACTGTAGTCCAGTCTCTATAGAACTGTACACCAGTCTCTATAGAACTGTACACCAGTCTCTATAGAACTGTAGTCCANACTGTCAGCTGAGCGCATCGCCCATGGGCGACTTGTTCTGATGAGCTATTACGTAATTACAATATTTCCAAAACTTTGATGCAGGAATATGACCAACAAGATGTATTTCATATGGAACAATCCGTATAAAAATAGTGCCAATGGCACTGTGCCCGCTTGGCTTTTTAGCACAGTGGTGGAAAGCATAAGCCATATCAGAATCCCATACAAGCCATCTTTGACAATATCTGTGACCAATGCATACATAGCAGATTTTGTGAGCTTGGTTTTGGCCTCCTGGTGGCAAAGTCAAGAATTAGATTTCACCAAAATTTCGTCAGGAAGTCACCACAACCTAGAGGTAAATACATACAAAGGTTCAATACAATAGCTCAAACGATTATCAAAATATAGCCCTTTTAAGTTGAATACCTTTTTTAAGTTAAGCTACCTACCAAAATAGGAATCGCATCGCACCCAAAATCGAACTTGACCTAGATTCTGTGGTCATACACACCCATATGCAATATGAAAATGATCCTTCAAAAACTGAAGGCGCTATCCATCTGACAAGGATTCGAACCCACGCCTCCACATAATTTTAATTTATATCATCTGACAAGGAAAATTTGATATTTTCATTTTGGCCCCCTAGTGGCAAAGTGAAGAATCAGATTGCACCGAAACTTCGTGTGCAAGTCACCACAAACTAGAGGTACATACATACAAAGTTTCATCGCAATAGCTCAAGCCATTCTCAAAATACAGGCCTTTGAATTTTTTCACAAAACGCCCCCTACTGGCCAAAGTAGGAATCGCATTGCACCCAAAATCAAACTTGACCTAGATTTCGTGGTCATACACACCCATATGCAATATGAAAATGATCCGTCAAAAACTGAAGGCGCTATCCATCTGACAAGGGAAAAGTTTACGGACGCACGCACGCACGCACGCACGCACGCACGACAGACCACCACTAAAGGCGCCAAGCACAGCATAAGCCCTTTTGGCCTATGGGCCAAGCGGGCTAAAAATCGGCCCAGTAGTATTTGAAATATTCAACTTATCAGCTGTAGATAAACTAATGTCCATGACCGTACATCAGTCCTCAGACAACTCCTCAACAGTTTACAGATTCTGACACCTGAACTCATCTTCGATTATTTTCTTCGGCTCTTTCAGGAATCTATTCCTGTCCATGTCATTACCCGAACCGGGCTGGTTCCACGGGATGTGCTTCATTCATCATTGCTGTTGACTTCCAAGGCAGGTGAGAGGCCGGCAGATCATTGGGTNGGGAAATTATGTGCTAGGCTAGGGTGGGATAACACTGAACTGTGCCAAGGATTTTGATTTGACAGACCATGTATCCTCTTTCTGTCCTACCAATTTGGTAACCTCTTTTTTGTTTTCCACCGTTAATAGCCACTTTACAGAGTTCCTAACATACTAAAATGTGCATTTACAGCATTGCCTGCAGTCATGTTCATGTACATGCAGCCTACATTTGAGAAACCTTCCTTAAGTATAACACTCAAGAAATCTGGGAAACCCCCTTGAATACTGAAATTTCATTGGCTGACACCACAATTCCTGGAAATACTTTAGTTAAGGGTTGCCCTTAGCTGAGTATGCCCTTAGTTTGTTTTATGCATACACCTTAAGTATGGCACTTGGTAAAGTGAAATCCTTAGACTTTAAGGGTAAGTTTTACACTTAACTTAAGGAAGTTTTATGCATATGGCCCCAGGCCCCGTATTCATAAAACTACTTAAGTCTAAGTATGACACTTATCCTTTGCTGAACAAAAAAGATAAGTATCACACTTAGACTTAAGTAGTTTTATGAATACGGGGCCTGGGACCTTATTCACGAAGCTCCCGTAACGTACGGGAGTGCGCAAACTATTGTCCTTTTGCAGACAACCTATAAGCTTACAAGCTATTGTTCACTATCAGCCTGACAAAGGATTTGCGTACTTTTAAAGTTACGGGGGCTTTGTGAATGAGGTCCCAGTTGTCCAGTTGCTAAGGGTTACAAAGGAAAAGGCAACATCATCAGATCCCCCTGACACAGCAATCAGCATAGGCCTAGGCCTAATAATAGTCACACAACCAGTGAACATGGTGAACACTGCTAGAACTGAATTCATTGCTGAGGCCTACCTGTTACCATGGTCACTGTACTGACTGACCCCACCTTGGTCTCTGTGTGTTTGTGGTTCATTGAATAGTCACCAGATGGCTCCATTTGAATTGAAATGGAGAAAAAGTGCAATAACTAACTTATTATTCGACGGATCATCACCAAATTTTTATTGTAGATACATCTAATGCAGATGCATGATATACATGTATCATACAGGTTTTCAAGTTGAACGACATTTATCAGTCACACAAGTCAAAGTTGCATTTTCCAAAATGGCTGCCTGTATGGTGGTACACACTGTATGGTGGTACAGCCAGACACCCTGCAAGGTGGTACAACCAGACAATCTGCAAGGTGGTACAACCAGACACTCTATAAGATGGTACAATCATAATTGATGAAATGACCTTCATGAGTATGCTACAGCATTCTGGTCCCTAACTGTGCTATTTTCCTCCACAAGAATTTCAGGATTTCGTGGCTGCAGCACAAAGTTGATATATTCACTATCTAAATTGATCTCTTTGCCAGGTGATGGTCTGATAAATATGTCATGCATCACAGTTGAGAAGAAAAGGAAGATTTGGGCATCAGCCAGAACTTTTCCAAGACAGCAGCGTCTGCCTGCTCCATATGGCTGGAATGCCTGAGGAACGACAATGTCATTGTTGGAATCGAGGAACCTAGAAGAAGAAAAGACTCATGTTTAGTACTCCTATCATACATGTATCCTCATGTCCCAAACAGTTTCTAGGGAACTCAGAGTAAGGTAATTCTGCCCTCATTTGATCCTTTTTCTGACATGTCCGACCAGTTGAGAACACAAAGCAAAAACAGGAGTATCAATCCCCTGGCTGGGTTTCATATTTACTCTTATTAATGAAAGAAATTGTATTGAACAAGGTATTCTGAGCAGGGACCAACAAACCTTTCTGGATGGAATGTGTGAGGCTGTTTCCAATATCTGGAATCATGGTGAACACTCCATATGTTGAAGAGGACGTTAGTAAACTGGGGAATATCAAAGCCTGAAAAGATTGAGAAAACATGATTAGAATAACAAATAGCTATCACTGTGGTCAGAGGCAAAAAACTCTTCCTGAAATCAAAGGATGGTTGAGTAGAGAATCAATGGGCAAACCACGTTCAGTGAGGTACATGTAATTCACAAACCCTCATCACTTTATGAATACATGTACAAAAGATATGAGTGCGGTCCCAGGGTCCATATTCATAAACATACTTGAGTCAAAGTACGATACTTACATGTATCTTTTGTATTGAACACAGGATAAGTCTCACACTTAGATTAAAGCAGTTTTATGAACATGGACCCAGATCTTTTCCCTGCCCATAATATGACCTGAACATGTGACCTCTAAACATGTGATCCTCTTTGTTAGTCTATCAGGCTAAGCATTTTTTGCATTCTAACACTAACAGGAGCAGTGCAGATTCCAAGAAACCTGTATTCTCCTAACACATTTGAAAGAACGTGTGAGAGCTTAGGCCATGAAGACTCTTCAGTACTTGCACCTCTTTCGATAAACCATGTAAATTCTTGATCTTCATTGTCAAATTACTCACAGTAGATTTACATCAGTGCCTCAATAACTGGCCTTCCAAGTGGATTTTCCAAGGAAAGTGTTTGAAATTGATGAAACTGACAGAGGGAAACCTACATGGTACATGGGAAATGCCTCCTTAAATGAAAGCATCCGTCATGTCCGTCCACCTACTGATTTAAATAAAATGAGGGTAGGACTTACCAAGAAGTTTCGTACCAGCTATGGTGTAATGTGGAAACATAAGGGGCATCACAGAAGATATTCTTTGTATTTCATAAATTGTGGCTTGCGTGTAGGGGAGGTTTTTTCTGTCGGCAAGTTGTGGCAAGCGATCCCGTCCAACCACCCTGTCAATTTCACTCTGGACGTTCCTCTGAACAGCTGGAAAAGCAGCCATGTACAGAAGGGACCATTCAAGAGTTGCAGTCACTGGTTCAAAACTTTGCGACAAGAAGTCAATCAGCATACATATCAAGTCAAAATCATTTAAAGTACCATTGTCCTCATTGAGTTCAAGATAGCGTAAGATTCTATCCACAACATCTCTCAACTCGGTCGGTTCATACTCTTCCCGGTGGCGATTGATTCGCTCATACGTAAATGCCCTCAGCATATTGTGCGTGAAGTGTAATAGTCTGGCCTTTTCAGATGGAATAAACTTCAGAAGTGGAAGGAAGTCACCAATCTGTGAATAACCACATTTAAAACGTATATCCATTGTGTAGAGCAGTTGGATGAAGTCACTATCATCATATGTATATTCCTCATTAAATAACAGTAGAGTGATTGTATTCATAACTCCACATGCAATCACATCTCTTGGGTTGAAGGAACTCCCAGCTTGCTCACTAAACTCATAGCACATCTTCACAACCATGTGGCATATTTTTTCTTCAGCATCTTCGATAACATTTTCTCCTTCAAACAGACAGGATTCAAGCAATTTCTTCTTTATTTTGAGTTTGTTGTCGTAGTTAGCCATGACAATTCCTGAAATGGTACAGCAAGGTAAAACCGTTAGTATTCAATACCACTGGGGCTACATGTATTTAACTGGTCTGACACTAAAAGCTGAGTCTATATTCATGATTTCAACGATGTAACATTGTAATTGTTCCGTTTGGTTGCATGTTTTGCACCAGCTTGCGTCATAGGATTGACATCAGCAATGTTTTGCCCCGGCTTTGCATCACAACGTTGATGTCAGCAATGGTTGACACTGTTGAAGTTAGGTAGGTCGAGAAACGATGAATAGGCCTAGGCCCGACTCCATCCATGTCCATTATTAGCCAGGGCCCCACAAATTTCTTACCATTAGAACGGTCACCACCATAAAGAAGGGAGGCAGTAAAAGTGTCTGGGCGATCAGCATAAACAGCCCCCCTACGGAGGAGCGCCTCTTTGAGACCTTCAAGAGAAGAGCACACCAGTGTCTGCTTGCTGCCAAGACTGATCCAGAACAAATCGCCATGCTTCTTTGAAAGTTGAGTTAGCATTTTATGAGGGGACCGTTTTGACAGAGTTCTCAAGCTCCCAAAAAATGGTATACCACCGACCTTTGGTATATTTTTACTCTTGCCACGTTTTATATATGCCAGTGTAATCACCAAAATAAAAATACCGAAAAAAATTTTAGGGAAATGGGTACTATTGAGTGTTTGAGTGATGATTTCTTGTAAGTAGTCAGCTTCGGAAGCCATGTTTGTCATGTTTGTAAACACCCATGGCAGGAGCTAATCGACCTGAATGCGCCGTCAGTACAGATTTAGTACTTTAGGGCTTAGCGATAAAATCATAGGCCTAACGTTACATTGGCTAAGCCCCATAAAAGCTGCTAGATAATTTTGCATTTTTTTCCTGATTTATAGTGTCTCTGAATATCAAAATTATTGGGCGGCCGTCTGAATTCTTCGGTCCGTTCCCATTTTGGTTCCAGAAGCTACCGCTAGAGAGTGCTGTCACTCTAGCCATGCTACTGTACGCATGGTACACAGCACAGTGCCGAATTTCTACGCAATATCGGTGTTATTCGTAACGCCCTCTAGTGTCAAGAATGGCCATGCTAGGGCATGTAGGGGTAGCCAGTAGCGGACATGAAACTGAAACTAAAACTAAAACTGGCGGAATAACCAACATGAATAGACCCCTTGCTAAAGTCGGCCATTTTGTCCCAGAGGGTAACAAACACTGAATGTACAGTGAATGTACACTACCGATGTACAGCATGTTTTAAAATCTGCAAAAACATAAAAACGTGCCTGAAGATGTATCACATAACATAACCACCAGTAATATAACATTAATGTGCACTGAGCCTTGGCTTACTTTTGGTGAAATAGTAATTCAGGAAAGAAAAAAACAGACTTTTGTTGCTTACCCAACCTTGGGTCCAGGTTTATGAATCATCATGTTTCACACTGTGGGATAGGAGCCTGGAAACCTGGAGCTGAGGTTTGTCCTAAACGGGCATGATAAAAGTCTTTTAAAATTTTTTGTGTGAAATATCTTCACAAATTCCAGCCTGGGCACATTTCATCACATATGTAGCATTGCTGAGCAGGTGTTCATTTTGGAACTTTTCAAAGAAGTTTTGTGTAATTGCAGGTTTTAAAACATGCTGTGCATCAATGGTGTACATTCACTGTACATTCAGTGTTTGTTATTACCCTCTGAGACAAAATGGCCGACTTTAGGCCATGGGAACATAGGTATGAGTTTACCGTCCGAAACTTTTTCAAAAGTGATGAGGCTTTTTTTCATTATTCAATCATTATTCATTATTTTGTTTTGACCCCTTTTCAAGTGAAAAACAAGGTACGGACTACCAGTATAATCAAGTGTCTTTCTTAAATACAGTGATTGGCTGATGGAGTCATCTCCCATTCTGCAGAGTGGCCGTGGTCATGGTCGTGATACGCTTCTGAATCTGTTGACATCGTGACCAATGAACAACAGAATGATTGAAACACATCACAGTAGGGTAAATTTAGTCCATTTTCGAGGTTATGAACAAAAAAAGACACATTGGAACTAATTTTTTAGCTTTTTGGGGGAAAATTTTGGAAATAATGAAATTTTTGAAAATAATGAAATTTTTCATGCGGTGGCGCCACCACCATGCGGGCGGTGGACGGTAAACTCATACCCAAGTTCCCATGGCCTTAGCAAGGCGTCTATACAGAATAACCAAAATGGTCTGTTCCGAGGTAGCTAGGCCTAGGCCTAGCTAGGCCTACCGGTATCACTTTTCGTTAGCTAGGCCTAGCCTGTTACAGTCAGTTCGTTGTTCTAGGCCTACAATGCGTCAGTCGGTGACCTTTTTGGCTTGGGGGTGCGGCTCCGGGGGTGCTTGGACTGGTGCTGATCATGCTGATCAGATCGGCATCGGGGATTCTAAACTCGTTCCCCATGCAACAAAGGCTACAAGTCCTTAGCCTACTACCATGACTACCCCTAGGTCAGATGACCTAGCCTAGGCCTATGACAACAAGTTTCGGTACGATTGGATTCTTGGCTCATGGGCTTGGCCACCAGGTGGCCAAAACCGAAAACACAAAAAGTGCAATAACTCCTGCTGAACTGAATGACAGGATCATCTCCAAATTTTTATCATAGGTGTATCTAGGCCTAATTATGAGGATACATAACATACCGTATATAAAGGGTTTTTGATTTGACCTACTTTTCAAGGTCAGCAGAGGTCAAAGTTCAAAATTTTTCCTTTTGGTGGCATGTTTCGTAACCGCGGGTGCTATTGACCTGAAACTTGGTACATATATACCCCTATGCCAGATGACCTATGACAGCAAGTTTCGGTCCGATTCGATTCTTGGCTTGGCCACTAGGTGGCCAAAACCAAAGCTCAAAGCCTAGTAACTCCTGAACTGTTAACTGCACTGGATTCTCTCCATTTTTTGTCAGAGGTGTATCTAATGAGGATACATGACATGAAAAGAGTTTTTGATTTGACCTACCGGTACTTTTTACAGTCAGCATGGTCAGAGGTCAAGTTCCAAATATAGCCATTTTAGTGGCATGTTTCATGGCTATGGCCGTATTCTAACATGGTGTGATCATCTATGTGTACTGTAGAGCACATTTTTGTCCAATTGGAATGCATTTAGTGGTTACTTACCAGGCAGCCATCTTGGAAAATCGACTTTTGCATATGTCATAAATTCTCAAGCTAGAATGTTTTGACCTTGAAATTTTGACTGTAATCATGACCCTGGAACTCACGGCCTGGAGCATTTCGATTTTACAATACATTTGTCATTTGTTCTTTTGGTACGTTCACACAGGTGAGCATATGGTCCATGGACATTTCATTGATATCTGATTTGACTGTGACCTAAGTCTATTTCTGCAGCTCATCTAGATAGGATTAGACCTTGAGGCGTAGGCCTTGGCTGATTATTGTTGGTGTTGGGGTTATTTTTCGAGTTATTGTTGATCATATCTGGTACTGTTACTTGCCTAGGCCTACTTGGACCTCCGCAGAACCCAACACCCTTGCGAAAATGTAATGCACGACGACTCAAGCCCCTGTGAAAACAAAGTGTTAAAAGTCATATTGTTCTTTCATTGTCAAGTTCATCACTTCCCAGTGCCAATCAGTGTCTGGCATAGGTTGGCCTAGTTAGTGACATAATAACCCCATCACATAAATTGACACAGTTGTTTTCCAATGTGCGCTGTTCTTGTTTGGTGCCCTATTTTATTAATATCACTTCAATGGCATTGTCCGTGGATGGTCTACATTTGAATATGCCTGGACTGTCAGTTCCGTAAAAAAAAGTGACCAAACGAAGAGACGGGTAAGCCCCGCTAGGTTGGTTAAAAACATGCATTAGTTGTCACACACAGTGTGGAAACATTGGTCTCTTGGGTTTTCTTTGTTTTCAATTCATGGTAACACCCGAGGGACTTCACTCACAGTAGTGAGTAGGTGGCAGTACCACTTTGTTCCAGGCCTACTATCATGTTAACCTGATGTGTCGTCCACATGTTTTGATGTGTAGCTCACTCATTCAACTCCTTCTCTTCTTCAGTTAGAATGCTGCACCAAGACATACAATGATGGAACTCAATGGCATAGTTTTCAATGTCGCCCCAAGTGATGCTGTAGATCAGCGATCTCGTAGTGAGAGTGGTGCTAGTTCTATCTTTAGTACTGACAGTATTAGCAGTGCCCTCAGTGCTGTGTCAGGAGCTGGAAGCGAGACGTCTGTGACTAGTCAGGAAACATGTGTCAATATTGGCCACAGAACTGACATACCGCCTGAATTAAACCTCCAAAGTTCACCAGCTGCTGATGGCGTGATTCCTAGAATTGAATCAGAAAGGGCGATCCCTGAAGGATCTGTCTTGTCACCAGAGAGAAAAAAGAAGGCATTCTTTGTGGAGAAAGTTGATGAAGACCAATTCCGAGCTGACCAAGCTGTTTTCAGCAGTCAAGATCTGCCGTTGATAAGGCCGAAGCCGGAGCAGGTGGAGGAACCATCGCCTCTACGAGCCAGGAAGAACAGTTTAACAAAACGTAAGAAATCCACTGGTGAGTCGCCGAATGTACGCCGCAAAAATAGTTCCACTCAGCGTAAGACATCGATTGAGAAAGGAAGTAATCAGTCGCCACCAGGGCAGCAGAAAAGTGGTCATAAACTGTCTGCTGATGGGAGCATATCATTATCAACTGGAAGAAAAAAAAATTCAAAAGATGAGACACATAAAGTGCGTAATGATTCAACAGAAGGTGCTGAAGAAGGAGAACATGATCAACTGTTGGAGCTTCCAAAGATCAGGAAAAACAGGAAGAATAAACTCGGGAATCGCCGTGTGTCGTATGATGATCATGTCGTGAAAATTCCAACAGATGATACTCCTGATGAAAATGATGATGTCTTTGAGGAAAAACAAGATGAAATGTACAATGAGGAGGTAGGTGTACTTATTTTTTCTCATACTATCTATGAGGAGGTAGGTGTACTTATTCTTTCTCAAACTACATCTACGATGACCGGGTTTTCGCCAGGTTTGTTTTTGAGGAGGTGATGAGGAGGCTGCTAATAATGTGCCACGATAGTGTTAGTAAAATCTCAGTCAGCAAACCTGAGCGGGTGATACATTAACCCCCTGAAATAATTTGAGGGCGAGGTAGATCACCCTCAGGGACTAACATACTGTAAAACGGGAAATTTTCGCGGACGTTTTAATTTTGCGGTCTTTGCGGTCCTATCACATCCGCAAATTTAATACGCGTAAAAATTTTTTCCATTCAACATTGTCGGCACGACTGCAAAAATAAGACACAATTTGCATAATGCTAGTACTTGCCAATAAATCGCGCTGAAACTTGCAACTCGGTAAACTCCACATTCAGAATAGTGTTCTGATCATCCGATACTC
>NMRB01000244.1:150164-166739 GCA_002633025.1 Notospermus geniculatus | reverse complement strand
TACAATGAGGAGGTAGGTCTGCTTATTCTTTCTCAAACTTTCTATGAGGAGGTATAGGTGTACTTATTTTTTCTCATACTATCTATGAGGAGGTAGGTGTACTTATTCTTTCTCAAACTATTCTTTCTCAAACTACATCTACGATGACAGGGTTTTTGCCAGGTTTGTTTTTGAGGAGGTGATTGTTGAACTTGCCATCGTCGCCTCAGCGGTATAAGTCTTGACGGAGGTACATGTACTGGACAGAAGTATGGTGGAGGTAAAATGGATAAAAGAACCAACACTGAACTGCCGTGGTAAAAGGTCCGGAAGGAATGAGCTATTTATTATATGCAAGCACAGCTTATATAGGGAACTAAAAGGACATCTATTACAGCTGAATAATTGAATATAAAAGATTACAACACATAATAAGAATAAGAGAGTAAAAAGACCAATCCAGCTGGTCATGCGTTATGACACAATAAGAGGTAGACAAAGGAATAAAAGGAGAGCTGGGGTTTACAATTCAACACCCCCACTTAAACACAGCTATTTAAAACATTTTAATTGTTTATAAAATCTGATTGGCAATTAAAATTTCTTAAAACATCTTTAAACTCCTTAAAATTGAAAAGTTAAGTTTTGGGAGTCAGTTCATTTAAACTCAAACCTACAAGACATACAACCACAATAAGTACGACCTCATTAATCAAATACCCATAAGAACTTTCTTAAATTTTACAGTTTTGTCTCTGGCCACAGACTTGGTAAATACATCTGAAATATCCTGATCCGAAGGTACATAGAGTATTTTCATAGAACCTTTCTGAACTTCGTCTCTTACAAAAATGGTATCTAACATCTATGTGGTATCTAATATCTGTGTTATCCAATATCTATGACATCCAACTGGTGTACCGACAGATCATTTTGAACAGCTAACTGCATTGGGGAAAACGTCTCATGATAATCTACATTTTGTACTTGAGAGTAACCTTTGGCAACAAATCTTGCTTTACATTGTTCTTCATTGTTCTGGCCAAACTCTAAAACAAACACCCATTTATCCCCCACTGCTTTTCTACCAGGGGGCAGTGTGGTCAACTCAAAAGTATCATTTTCTTCAAGTGCACTGATATCATTTTTCATGGCCTTCTGCCAATCAACTGATCTATCGCGTGTCATTGCTTCCTTATATGACCTAGGAACACTGGAAATATTGTAACACCCATGTACAGTATAGTTCAAATTATCATCACGATCCAAGTCGTCAGTCTCATTTTCCACAAGATAACCATCCAACCATTTTGGTCGTGACCTAGGCCTACTTGGGTTTCGCCTAACATTTTGTTCCGGTTCTACCATCTGAACAGGAACGTTTTCTTGAGGAACTAGGTTCTGGTTACCAAGATCAGAATTTACAATACCGTCAGTGGCAACGTCTGGAGTATCATGGTCAATTATCTGGTCATCACCAGCTGGCTGAGTTAGAAGGTTCCTTCTCAATACAAAACCATCTTCATCATCAGACTCCGGGCTTTCAACTTTCTGGTCAATCTGAAATGCACTAAGCTCTCTCGTAAATTTCACACACCTGACCTTTCTTACAACCTGATTCTCGGGAATGTATACCAAGTAAGCTGGGCTATCCTTATCGTAGCCGACAAAGATTCCCTTTTCACTTCTATTATCCAACTTCTTCGGATTTTGCAACAAGGCATAACATGTACTACCAAACTTTTGCATGTGGGCAATATTTGGTCTTGAGCCAGTAAACGACTCGANAAAATCCTCTGACATCTTTGCTCCCCCAACATATTTTTAAACAGGTCAAAATACTTTCAGAAAATCAAATTGGAAGAAAAAAAGAAAAGGAAACAGGTAACATGTAGTCTGCGGTGTCAGTTTTATATCAGATGAGGGTATGCTTTTAGTGTTTTCAGTAGTGTTTAGTGTACTGTAAGGCTTGGTATTGATGTTGTACATACTGCTGATAATGTAGTAGTTACTGCACTCTTTTATTGCACTTTTTATATGTGCATGATTGTAGTCGTTCATTAACAACAGAAGACCCATACCATTCATAGCTCATTGACTCTTGAGCACCAACCAGAAAATTTTATACCGGTATGTTGTAGCACAGGTAACTGCTGGTATTCATGATGCATCATTCATCACATCACATCACATCATTACCGGCGTCGTAACCCTGTTGGGTTTTTGCCAGAGGTATGGAGTCCACGACAGGCTACAGTCCACCCGTGTGGGGTCTTTTACTTGCCCTGGCATAGACACTCTCAGGTACAAGGGACCACGGCTTTTAGTCCCATCCGACGGACCCTCAATTTTTGTCACAATTTTGTTTCACAATTTTGTTTCACAATTATATGCCATCACGTTATTAATTTATTCAAACATGTCAGCGTGGGCCAGTGAACTGCAGGCAGTCTGTACTGGTCTTTTGTGTTGTCCTTCCTGAAGACTTGAAGGATTTGTCCTGAAAAAGTGTAATAGCCTAATCGATGGGATGACTAAGACCACTTCCAGTTTCACAGTGACTTTTTTATGCTCGCAGGTGTATCAAGTGATTAATTTTTTTTTTTAAGTTGCTTGTTAGGATGCATGTTTGTCGCTGCTTCGTTTGTTACATTCTTGTCATGATGAATAAGTTGCTTCCAATTTGACTTATGACACTCCGACCATTCGTTTCTGTACATTATTGTGGTGTTGGGTATTAAACAGGTCAGCCCCTCATCCCCCGTTCTGTCTGTCCCGGGTTATATGACTATGTGTCCAGCAGTTTCTGTGTCCCAGTTCTTGTGTCCAGTTGTAATGCTGTGTTGTGTGATGGTTGTTTTGACCAGTTTAACTAGCCCCTTCCCTGTGCAGCCCCTGTTGAGAATGAGATGGATCATACCTGCCCGTCGTAACTTCTGTCTCCTTGTAATTTCAGGAAGATGCTGTGATCATCCCACGACTCAAGAAACGCCGGCCGTTATTCCATCCCCACGAGAGAAACGTCAAGATCCTGCTGATCATCCTCTTCCTGGTGATTGTTGGGGGCGTGACGTGTATCTGGATATTCTACAAGAGACAGCTGTATTTGGTCGAAATCGGGAGAAAGATAACATTTAATGAGGACACGAGGACATTACTTGTCCGAGAAGATGGGACTGAAAATGTAGCTCTAAGAGGCGTCCTGGGGTTGACTGTCCCCAATGTTTTACCATATCTTTGTTCAGAGGAACATCATATGACTGAACTCTGTTTACGATGGCCTGGAATTGCTGTTTTAAACATCAACTATTGGGACGCCACAGATGATATAAGTTGTTATAATATATCATGGAATAAGATATCGGACAGTTTTATTCCACGCGATTGTTATAGTTTGAATAATGCTAACTGGTACGGTGGAGGTTTAGTACGGGAACAGCTTTGGCCTCTTGAGAAACAAGAGGTAGCTGAAATGCCATATGTGACAGGGAATATTCTTGATGGTGAATATGGTTCTATTGTCCAGTCATATTGGTTATCATCTCAAGGTATTGCGTTGGTTGTACCCACCAACATGCCTTTATGGGTTGGAATAAATGCATCCAGCAATGGTTTATGTTTGTCTGCAGTATACAAAGGACCATATCGTCAACTGAGTGAAACAATTGGTTCCAATCTGCATTACAGGATGTGTAAGGGGCCAAACTTTAAGTCTCTACACAAATTTATGACAGCAGAGACTGTTGAATCACTCAGTCATGAACCAGATGATGATTTGTTACGTTATCCTGGTTGGTCGACATGGGGAAAGTTTGGGATGAACGTCACTCAGGAAAACGTGGCAGCTCTGTATCGGGAGATAAAGGAGAATAAATTTCCTGCCAACCATCTTGAAATTTATTATAAATGGGAACCTAATTATGGAGACTTGTATTTTGATCAGAATAAGTTTCCTAATTTACAACAGTTAGTTTCAGAACTTCAACAAAATGATGTTGAGGTGATGGTGTGTGTTCATCCTTTTGTTGATTCTCGGTCTGAGATTTTCCAGGTTGGTGTTCGAGAAGGTTATTTCATAATGAATGAGGATGATGTTGTCCCTGGCCTGACGTACTGGTGGAATCGTGTTGGTGCTGTGGTCGATTTTACAAGTTCAAGGTCGATCACCTGGTTTAGATCTCGTCTACATGCCCTGCAAAATCAGACTGGAATTTCATCCTTGCGTTTTGACACGGGTGAAGTGAGTTGGCTACCACATAAACCACACTTCAGTATTCCCCAAGTCAATCCACTCAAATACACCCAGATGTATGTTGCATTTGCTGAGTCGTTCAGACAAAGGGCAATAGTGACGAGTAGTTTCCTGAATCAAGACATGTCTGTGATGATTCGTATACATGATCGGAGTCCAACGTGGGGTTATGGCAACGGTCTCAAGTCCATTATCCCTACTGTTCTCACATTAAACCTCTTAGGTTACCCGTACCTGCAGTTGCAAGTGGGTGGCGGTGGAGACAATTTGCAGGGGGTAAAAAATATCTCCTTTGCTGATTCCTTCCCTTCACGAGAATTATATCTTCGAACATTGCAGATCGCCATGTTTCTCCCGTCATTTCAATTCTCTGTCTTGCCATGGCAGTATGACGCGGAGATGACTAAATTGGCCCAGCAATACGTCAAGTTTCATGGTGACTTTGTTGTGCCACAGATAAAGTCAGTGATAGCCAACTCCACATCAAAACATCTCCCTGTCATACGACCGATGTGGTGGATTGATGATTCTGATATCTCAAGAACAATCGACTCGCAGTTCTTAATCGGTAACAAGGTACTTGTCGCTCCAGTATTAGAAAAGGGAAAGTTAAAACGTGATATATATCTTCCTGCCGGTAGTTGGCATGATCGGTTTAAGGGTATGATCATAGAGGGCGGGACTTGGATCAAAGATTACTCCGTGCCAATGAACATTGTACCATATTTTGTGCATGCCTGATACTTGTATTATCTATACCTTCAGATCAAGAGTTAGTATTTTAGTTGGTCCTTACTTGGTGCAGACAGGTTTATAAACCAAATGGATATGCAGGGTTAATTTGAACGGTTTTGCTGGGATGTTTGTCCATTTCCTTTGGAGCATTGCCATGAAATGCGATCGATGTTTGTAATGAAGAATATAAGTGTCTCATCTCTGATTATCCAGGTTATCTAAGAAACATCTCCTGTTTGCTAATCTCCTGGGCGGGCNCCGTCATTTCAATTCTCTGTCTTGCCATGGCAGTATGACGCGGAGATGACTAAATTGGCCCAGCAATACGTCAAGTTTCATGGTGACTTTGTTGTGCCACAGATAAAGTCAGTGATAGCCAACTCCACATCAAAACATCTCCCTGTCATACGACCGATGTGGTGGATTGATGATTCTGATATCTCAAGAACAATCGACTCGCAGTTCTTAATCGGTAACAAGGTACTTGTCGCTCCAGTATTAGAAAAGGGAAAGTTAAAACGTGATATATATCTTCCTGCCGGTAGTTGGCATGATCGGTTTAAGGGTATGATCATAGAGGGCGGGACTTGGATCAAAGATTACTCCGTGCCAATGAACATTGTACCATATTTTGTGCATGCCTGATACTTGTATTATCTATACCTTCAGATCAAGAGTTAGTATTTTAGTTGGTCCTTACTTGGTGCAGACAGGTTTATAAACCAAATGGATATGCAGGGTTTCATTTGAACGGTTTTGCTGGGATGTTTGTCCATATTTCCTTTGGAGCATTGCCATGAAATGCGATCGATGTTTGTAATGAAGAATATAAGTGTCTCATCTCTGATTATCCAGGTTATCTAAGAAACATCTCCTGTTTGCTAATCTCCTGATGGATAGTTTCAGGTTGCGCAGGCATTTTGTATATTTCCTGTATAGGCCTATCTTGAATTTGTTTCTGTGGGCATTAAAGGTCCTGAAGTAAGTGAAATATGTATAATGATAATTAAGAAAAAGGAAGACTACTTTGTACAATGTTTGTGTGGCAGGGTGAAACTGGAATGACGCCGGTTTTTTTTCATCCCAGTAATCAATATACAGGCGCAGTTATGTTTCTCTTTCAAATCCAAGGTTTTCATGTGGCCCTGAATGATGACAAAGCTTTACATACACATGATAGTCTTACTCTTAGAATGTCTGTGAGAACCAATCAGAAGCTTTGTTGTGTGCGTCTGCAAAGAATTTAAAACCACTTGTGTCTGTGCTTTATAATATCAGGTGTGTGTATGTGTGTGGTCATGCTACATGTAACAATAATCAAAGGTTCATAAGTGAGCATTATATTATATAATCATGTTCTGTAGTATACTATTCTAGCTTCCTCTTCACTTCTCTGACATTTGTATCGTCAAGTCTCCACGAAATCGTTTGATGCCCAACATTCTAGTTTCATTTCGTGCCTGATCTTGTTGACCTGGGTCACCAGCGAACTTTAAAGTCTGTTAGTGTTATTATGGGAAAGTTTGTGATAAGAAATGCAAAGTGTGTCAGGTTATATGTTGGCATAAAGGAATCAGACAAAGGTTTAACTGCGAACGATGAGCTTATTAAGGGATACACTTCCTGGGTTGCCACCAGATGTCTCTCACTGCCTGAATTTTGGCTTCACATAATAGGCAGGAACTTCGGTCAACTTTTTTTATGATAGTGAGGTACATGAATCTGTCAACTTGATGCCTTGAGTTTATTTCTGAGGATAACAGAGCTATTTTCAACACAATTACCGGTAGTGTTCCATGTGCAAATGTACGGTACGTTAGCCTATTCAAATGGCACAGATGACCCTGCGCTCTCATCATTTGTGGGTTCTTATTAATTCAGTCCTTTTGTATCATAAGATCAAGTAGTCTGAATTCAACAAAATTTGCACTAAACATGCAGAATGGTCTTGCCTATCATATGGAAGAGTCAGAATGAAAATCTGTTGAGGTTTAAAGGGATACTGTCCATATTTATAAAATGCTAAATTTGTAAGTTGAACCTTATGTTTGATTCCTTTATGATGTTGGTTATAGGCTGGGTGGGATATATTGTTCCATTTCATTTCATTGCTTTTCATACTTTACTGAATGCTGTACTTCCCGTGGTGTTTTCCTTGATGATGAACAAGTAGTTTGCCCAACCCTACGTAAACTCACTGTGAGTGGACTGTAGTTGGGCTAACCCTGTGTGAACACATTGTGAGTTGACTGTAGTTGGGCTGTGGACACACGGTGAGTGGACTGTAGTTGGGCGAACCCTATATGTGAACACATTGTGAGTTGACTGTAGTTGGGCTAACCCTGTGAACACGAGTGGACTGTTGTTGGGCTAACCCTATGTGAACACAGTCTGTGTAGACTGTCACTCATTACAGAAGCATGAGCCAACAACCATGATTACATAATCTTGGTGTAAATCATCAAACCCCAGCCTGTGTCATTTGTATGGGAATCTGCTGATATTTCCCTCCCAGTCCCCACATAAAGGAAAGGCTGGTGCAAGTTATGTCATTAGATTGCATATGTCGCCTCTTGTCCCTGTTCAACTGAGTAATACACGTATGTGCTGAAATATTGTACTTGTGTACAACAAACACAGTTTTGCTTTTTGGAGGTGTTTAATTAGGGATACAATCATCGGATTTAACAGGTGAAGTTGTCTCTCTTTCTGATGTTTTCTTTACCAATGTTCTTGTGTTTTTTTATTATTTCAAAAGTAGAGGCTGTCACACTTGATGAAGGGGTGGACATGCACACATGGGCTGGTATTCGTAAAAGCTAGCAAATGTTTTTACTTCAAGTTTTGCAGTACATTTACATTGGACCTCGCTGTGCAAATCTTAAGTAAAAGCATTGGCGAACTTTTATGAATACCAGCCATGGGGGCATATGAATAAAGACTATGCTTTTACTTGAATTTTGCAATACAAATGCACTAGGCAATGCTGTACAAATCTGAAGTAAAAGCATTTGCTAGTCTTTATTCATATGACCCATGGAGATATTAACACCGGTACTTAAATACTTCTTCACACTTCACCCCTCTGTTGTACATGAATGTAGTTGTATGTGGTGGGGACAATCTTGGAGGAACTTCCTCCAAGATACCTACAATCGTGGAGGAATTATGGTTGATTCTGGGGTAAACTCCAGGTAGGTTTGACTTGTACATGTGTATCTATATATAATGTGTGATTCACAATCATTTATTGTGATTTTTACCAAATTTATATTCATTTATTCCTCCATCTTTTGTTTGAGGAAGTGCTTCATTTCACTTTTGTGAATAAAATTTTGTTGAAATCAGTTGATAACGTTGGCTTTTCCAAGGATGTAATACGAAGGGTCATCTCCGAATTTCACAAATTTTCGACCCCAATCGGGGTGTTCCTCAGGGACTTTCTAGTCGAGCTACCAGAAGTGAAAAGTGCTTTTTAGCTCACCGGGGTGAGCTATTACGATGGTGCAGCGTCCGTCGGCCGTCGTGTTCCGTTAGCAGGGCACGTTTAAGGCGGTGACAGACTGACGCGTAAGCAACGCGTCGGGAAGCGTTCAACCAATCAGGGAGGCGGTAACACAGACAGAAATACCTACCGAAGAATCTGATTGGCGGAACGCCTGAGGACACGCCGCGCGTACGCGTCAGTCTGTCACCGGCTTTAGTCGGCTTTGCGACCGAAAATTAAACCTGTTGAATTTGGTCTCTTGCAATCAAAAATCTTTGGTCTCCGTTGACAATTGAAACCGGTGTAGTAGAATCTAAAGCCGAGAGCAGATCGACCTTGCGACTCGAAGCAACTACCGGCAATGGCGTTTCTGGCAACGGTGGGGGACTGGCTGGAAACAGCAGCAACTGATCAGTTGCTCAAACAGGTCGATGTGCACGCCCCGGCAACGCTATTGCCGACCGCTGCCGCTAGTTCCAGCCAGTTGCTTTTGTAAAGGACTAGGTTGCACCAAGTTGCAAGTTGCTGCAACCTGCAACTTGTTGCAGTCTACCTGTGACGTTTACACATTGCAACATCCAGCGCGATAAGTTGCAGAAGTTCACAACAAGTTGCAGGAATTTTGCGGGAATCCTTTGTTCGGCACCCATTGACTTTTGTAGACGTCACATGATTTTTGCTGTATTCTCACTGGCCAGCGACGTGCAACTTGTTGCAACTTCAACAGAAAATAGGATCTGGATCCTAAATTTGCAACAAGTTGCAGTAGGTAGTTGCAACAAGTTGCATGCCCGTTTACACATGCAACTTTGCTGAATTTTTTTATCTCATCAGGTTTATGCAACAAGTTGTATGAAGTTGCATAAGCCTTGGAGGAATTATACTGACTTGGAGGAATTATACTGACAGTATAATTCCTCCAAGCATAAGCATATGAAAAGTAAGACTGGATTGTGCCATTTGTTGCTGCAATGACCAGTCGTAGTCGATGTGCACGGTCTGCTCACATCAACAGCGACTGTTGCGTTCAGATGCTTCCAGTCGCAAGGTCGATCTGCTCTTGGCTTAAAGCTGAACTGCATGAACAAAAACCACAGCGCCGCAGTAAAAAATGGTGGTCTACAGAAGTGCAAACGCCCTTCGAAGTACCTCCAAAACATGATAGACTACCAGCCTATTTGGTGGCGCCACTGTATTCAATCTCAGGCTTTCAGTCGAGACACATCAAGAGATAGTGTCCAAGTGACAGAGCCCGTTACACTTACGATCCCTAGGAACCCGAGTATGAGGTTGGTCAGGGTTCTTCAGTGCTTGCGCCCAGTTGAAATATATGGTACAATAGCGAAAACTTCGGCATCAACAAATAATACACCACTCATCTGAGTTTCAAAAACTCCATTTGGTATCATTGCAAACATGTTGTTTGCAATGATTTCCTTCAAACCCTACAACTGGCTCAGGTTCATAGATGATGTTTTCTCTGTGTGGACCCATGGACGTAAAGAACTGGAGGATTTCGTTGACAGGCTCAATGAGTTCCACCCCACCGTCAGGTTCACTTGGGATGCATCCCCTTCCTCCCAGAACTTTTTGGATGTGACTGTCAAACTCTGCGACTCAAGGATTGTGACTGACCTCTATGTAAAACCCACGGACACTAATACCTCCACCCAGCTTCCTGTCACTCTGGCCATATCAAACGCTCCATCCCTTTTTCCCAAGCCCTCCGCATCCTGTCCATATGCTCAGAACGGCCTGCAGCTCTGAAACACCTTCAGAACTTGGTTGGCTTTCTCACTGACAGGGGACATGAAATAACAGACGGAAGGTTGCAAGGGAAGTAGAAAGGGCGATCCAACGTCATGACGGCCAGGGGCATCCTGAGAATATCAGGCGTTCTTAGTGCTCGCTACCTTCGTCGCCGCACACAAACCCCTGAGAGAATTCGCCTGAATCGGTGGAGTATTGTGGACCCTTAAAACCATCACCCCCTCAGGTCTTAACACAAGATGCTGAGGTTCTGAGTCCCTAGTTTGGCATTCGTGTTCTTCTCGCTCTCCCCCCTGGTAGGCCTATTTCGTTGTAGGTTTTCCAGTTGTGGAGGGCACGTGGCTCCCCGTCTGGTCTATAATAGGCCTTGTTTCTCCCTCTCCCCCGCCCCCTTTTGCTCTATTCCTCCTCGCCCTATTCTTCTCATTGCTCAGTGATTTTCATTATCCATTCTCTTGGTTTTTTCCTACAAATCTGGAAGTTGACTTCCTTTATATTCTTTTACTTTGTGTTACCCTTCGTGCATCTTTTTGCTTTGTGCTTATTATGTATTACACATGTCATATTTATTAAACCCTTTACTTTCAGCTAAATCAGTTTCTCCTTAATTACATCCACTGTCTTAATTAGGTCCAGCAACCATCCGTGGTGCTTGGACACTATTCTTTCCTTAATTGCTCACTCATCCTGTCTACACAGGTGTTCTACATTCTTCAGTCTTTTCTAGAGTTTCAGATTGTAAAGTTCCACTTGAAAAAGACCCCGGTTGGGGTCGAAAATTCGTGAATTCTGGAGATTGACTTCTTGCTTATTATCATTGCAAACATGTTGCATATAAAATCTTATTTGATTTCTTTTGCCATAGTTTACAACTCCGGTTCGGAAAGAACCTAATATGCCGTCGACCTGCAGACGTCATTGAACGCCATCTCTCGATGTTACTCCATTGACAGACCCAGGGTGAATACAGTGGCCCCATCAAATAGCCTGGTAGTCTATCATGTTTTGGAGGCCGGTGCTTTGAAAGTGCCTTGTGGTCGTTTGTATTTCTCTTGACCACCACCGTGGCGTGGTCACGTGGTCTTTTTTCAAAGCTGGAATCTCCTGTTTTTGTTCATGCAGGTTAGCTTTAATGTCCCCCGATTTGTAATGTCCCCAACAATATATTTACGGATTAAGCGGCACCATTGAATTGGACTCTAGAGAGACCAAGGTCTTAATCCTGTGACAAACAATACAGAGGGACATCAGGCGGGTGGGGACATTAGATTTGATCACACTTGTCTTTCAAATCGACGCCCAGTGCAACAATCTGTCCTGCAAACAATGTATTATCGGCCACAGACTCAAGCGATCAGATATGATACGAGATTCCAATCGGGCGACCGCAGTGACTGGTCGCTTGGCGAACATAAAACTGCTCGGCCCTACTCCTGAAGGAGGACACAAAACTGCTTCTTAGTAGGCCCTATTCCTGTCTGGAAGGAGAACATAAAACTACTTCCTACGCCTATAAGGAAGCAGAACATCATCGCTCGCTTATCTATTTTTGATCGTACTCCTCTCACAGATAGAAGTGAGTAGGCCTATTATAAAAAAATCATAAAGCAGCATCCCATCGCCTCGCTGAAGTCACTTGTCCCACTTCGGTGATGTGATGCAATTGCTTGTCCCACTTTGACACCTGGAGGGAGCCGAGCAATACCGTATCCACGTGCTCTCCAGACCCTTCGAGGTTTTTTTTAGTACCATTCTCATGTAGGCCTATCCGGTACCGTTCAATGGCACCGTTAACTCACGTGCTCTGCGATGGCCGCGGTGCTATCCCGGCCCCCCTACTCAGGTGTCAACCATACCGCATGCTCGTACCAATTTTCGCGGGAAAAGGGGTCATTTTCGGCAGCAGTCTTCGGGAAAAAATTCCCGAAAAACACTTAAACACTGAAAAAAGGGGGTGAAAATCCCTTGGTTCCTTCAAAATTAGGGTGTCTAAGTGCATAAAAAATTCCGAAAAAGGGGTGAAAATATCTTGGTTCCTTCCATTAGGGGGTCTAATTGGATGAAAAAAGCCCGCAGAAAGGGGTGGAAAATTTCCCTTGGTTCCTTCCATAAGGGGGTCCTTTTCAAACTCAGGAACAAGCATGTGTACCCTAAAATTAAGGAGTGAGGGGGCCGGGGGTGCTATCTCGGGGCATTCTTTAGGCCTGAACGGTACGAAGGTCCTTGGTACACCTGTCGGGTCAATTGTGCTTTGGAGGCGTGGCTTCTTATGGCCTGATGGCGTGAGTTTCCAAGAAATTAAATTACATCAGCGGCCAATTATCGGACCATGCAATGGGCATCGGGGCTGAGTATGTGCGTTCTATTTGGCGCGCGTCCGAGGGTTGCCGAAGTAGAACGGAAATTGCCGAGACGTTCGCTGGTGGCTGCTGACTTCGATTGTAACTCGAGTTAAACTCGGGCGACCCGAGTTACAAACGAATTGCAAAATCTACCGGAGTTGCCTAACTTTGCAACAAAGATGGCGTCGAATCTACCCGACCCGACCAACCCACGACCAATCGAGGGTAGCGAAAAACTTACTCGTCCAAAATGGCGGCCTGTTAGACTGGTACCCGGTCTTCTGGGCAGGCATGTGAATCGGACGCGGGATATTTTTGTTAACACTGAAAAAAGGGGGTGAAAATCCCTTGGTTCCTTCAAAATTAGGGTGTCTAAGTGCATAAAAAATTCCGAAAAAGGGGTGAAAATATCGTTGGTTCCTTCCATTAGGGGGTCTAATTGGATGAAAAAAGCCCGCAGAAAGGGGTGGAAAATTTCCCTTGGTTCCTTCCATAAGGGGTTCCTTTTCAAACTCAGGAACAAGCATGTGTACCCTAAAATTAAGGAGTGAGGGGGCCGGGGGTGCTCGGGGCATTCTTTAGGCCTGAACGGTACGAAGGTCCTTGGTACACCTGTCGGGTCAATTGTGCTTTGGAGGCGTGGCTTCTTATGGCCTGATGGCGTGAGTTTCCAAGAAATTAAATTACATCAGCGGCCAACACTTATCGGACCATGCAATGGGCATCGGGGCTGAGTATGTGCGTTCTATTTGGCGCGCGTCCGAGGGTTGCCGAAGTAGAACGGAAATTGCCGAGACGTTCGCTGGTGGCTGACGTCATCTACGCAATCGGCATTGCGAAAGAAGTCGACACACGTCGAATGGTCGAAAAATGAATCATTTTACAGATAGATAACATCTATTTAAGATTTTCTAGTAGCTAAGTACAGTCATAAGTAACTATAGTGCCATAATAAATAGGTAGGTTTACAGAATATGCTTTTATTACGACCCAAATCAGCCCTTGAAATGGTATCTTTTCGGGAATTCATGCTTCAGTGCGTGCACCACTGTACACCACCATACAGGCATGCCAGGCACCAGTTGCCGAGTGCGCCCAAACCCAGTCTAAAAATAGTACACTGTCCATGCTTTGCATGAATGTCATATCAGGCCATCGCCTTATGTCTGTTAGGCCTACATTGTATATGGGCCTAGCTGTGTGTTCCTATCCTATTCCTAGGTTCAGGAATCACCCCACTTTATCAATCAAGCACATGTCATATGCATGTGGACTCTTCCTCCAGTTTGGATGTATATGTAGGCCTAGAAAACACTCTGACATCATGTCCACCGACATGACCGACCATCAGGATCACCAACAGGCGACACTGGTATGACTGGTTTACCTTTGGACAGACAGATAACCATGTCCATGACAGTGCAGTGACTGTGTGGACAAGTTGCGTGACTGTTCATCCAGCTGGCTGATGGTCTAGTTTCACGAGGGGTTGGGCAGCCTATCATCAGATCAGATTTTATGAATATGATGACAACTGATTGGAGAACTTGTTCAAATCAATTGGTGCTTTTGGACGCGCGATATTGATTATCAACACCCAAGTCAGCAGTTATGATAGAAAGCAGTCGCTGAGCCGCTATTTTCATTTGGAATCTTTGACTTCACACAGTCCTGTCATGAGTAATCAGCTGGCAAGACAAACCACATGTAATTTATAGGTGGTCAGGATACAGTAATTCTCAGGAGTTGTTACGGAGGCCTGCATCAGTTATCAAAATAGTTACGATGGAGGGTAACAACCTTGATGTCATTCAGTTGGATAATGCTTTAGAAAATATGAAAACATTTGACAGAGTAAGTGACAAACTGTGGATTAGTGACGGTTACTTTTCAAACATTGATAATTTTGTGGCAGAGGCTGCCGTTATTGAAGCCCTTTGACATGTTTGATTGATTGAGTTTCATTCATTTTCAGATCCTTTCAAAGGAGAATCAAGAGATGATAATGCGGGCGTTCTATGGCCATGGCCGCCTGTGTGCCAAACGGCCTTGGGAGGTTATAGTTGGGACGATAACAGTTACCATTTGTCTCATGTCGATGAGTGTCTTCACTGGCCTAAGCCGAGTCTGTGGCTGGAACTACATCTGTGATATGTCCAATGATTTGGTGAGTTGATTCTCAGTATCAGAATCAAATCTTTGTGCTGTCGATGGTTGGTGGATTTTGCCTGAAAAAGATGATTGTCGCTCCTACTGAATAGTTCTATTAGGCTACTCCCAGCTTCATTTACTGTAAAGCAGGAAAATTTCGCGTGCAGGAAATTTTCGCGAATTTCGCGAGAGTGTATGAGTCGCGAAAATTTCCTGTCGCGAAAGGAGTACACGCAAGTGATAAATACGGTCTGTGAAAAAAAACTGAAAAAAATGGCAGAGACTCGCGAAAATATCCTGTCACGAATATGTCTATCATTCTTGATTCGCGAAAATTTCCAGCCGCGAAATTATCTTGCTTTACAGTATCAGCTTGTAATACTGCCACAAAGGGTAGCACTCGCTCACTGACTGTCTGCCACACATTACTAGAAAAGTATTACCGGGTATTAATGCCGTCGGCTTGTGAGCTATAATTGCTGACAATCCACGGCTTGAGTCTTTATCTATTTTTGGGAAAGATTGTTGATGAATTACCCCGGAATGTCACCATGAAAAGTTGATGATGCATTCTTTTCTGTTTTGCAGGATATAAAAAGTTCTGATGTCATCATCCTAACATTAACCAAGTGTTTAGCTGTTGTTTATATTTATCTACAATTTACAAAGTTAAGAAAATTAGGATCCAAGTATCTTTTAGGTGAGTGCTGATATGTCATGTTCTTTCAGTTCCCAGTCAATCAAAGCTTTGTGCTCTAGTTCAAAGATTTACTTGCCCTGCTCATGTGTCACTAGACTCAAGAAGGCCAATGCATTTGTTGGTTGTTCTTACAAGTAATACTTCACTCTATCACACATGGATTCTAGGACATTCCTGGTGGGTGGCACATCTATATAAAATATGAAGAACCAGTTTGTTTGTCCCTCCTCTTGCTTCCTGGCTTATAAGGCATTGGAAGTCCTTATGACTGTGACCTTGACCTTAAAACTGATTTGCTCGCTTGTGAAGTTGAACTGTGTGGATTGAGTAAAAGTCTCATTGATACGTGTTGTTCTCTTTCAGGTATAGCTGGCTTATTTACCATCTTCTCGAGCTTCGTGTTCAGCACAGTTGTTGTCAATCTGATTGGCAATGATCTTACTGGCCTCAAGTAAGTCTTCCTTTTGACAAACTGTGAAGGTTACTGGAATCATCTCCACAGCAGGTCCATATACTTACCTTAACTACAACAGAAAAGTTTGGCAGTTTGCAATTTTAATACTCCTCTCACTGAAAGCAACGTAGTTTGATGGCTTTCCAGCTCCCTAGAGTTGACATGAGGAACCTGTGACATGATGGTTGTTACATGAATATCTTCTTTCAGAGGCATTCTTTGAAGGGTAAAACAATAAAATGGTAAAAGTTCTTTGGCACTCCTTCAACAGTTAAAAGTTAAAATTTAACACAAATTTTCGAACAGTATGTCCCTGTTCATGGTCACATGCAGAATGAATGTCAAAGCACACACACAAGTTCTTAGATCAGTGATTCGTAAGCATTTGGTATATAAAATCCATTATCCCTATTGATTGTAGGTTTGTGACGCTTGATTTGTATGGCTTCATTGAATTTCCTTTTGATGTCATTTTCCTGCTTATTGTTCAGTATTTCAACATTTTCCCACTCTATCTGATGTACAGGGTTTTCCAATAAATGTTCACGAACAGCTGACTTTTGGTCCTTCTTGTGTTCTCCGATGCGCATGGGCAGTGGTCTACCAGTTTCACCAATGTACGTTGCGTTACAGGAGCACGTTATTTTGTAAACTACTCCCCTTGGTTCTGAGCGTTTCGTGCTGTGTTTTCTCCCATTGGCTTGA
>NMRB01000244.1:89198-107811 GCA_002633025.1 Notospermus geniculatus | reverse complement strand
GCTGTAAAAATAGGCATACACTTGAACACACAATCTTTTCTTCTGGGACATTCTCCCACAGGTGAGCACATGGTCCATGGACCGTTTCATTTGGCCAACTTTTCAAGGTCACAGAGGTCAATGTTCAAAATCCAATGTTTGGTGGCACATTTCGTGGCTATTTGACATAGAGGGTTTTGATTTGGCATGAACATATATCTAGGCACCGTCTACAAGTGCACCAAATTTTGACCCAATCGGACTTCAAATATGGCCGCTAAGGAGCCATCTTCACCATAGACTTATCACAGAGGTGAGCACAATGGCCCTGGCCATTTCATATTTTAGAGTCCCACTCCAGCTAGTAGTGGGGAGGGACAGGAGTGCTGTCATCTTGCCAGTCCATTATGCTTCAGGCAGTGTTGGAAGAGACGAGAACCATCCCTCCAGCTGGTATATTACACTCGAGGCAGTGCTAGGGAGGGACAGGAGCCATGTCGTACCTCTGGTCCAGATTGCTAATTCTTCATTGCATGCTTTTGTTACAGCGTGGACGTGGACTGAGAGAGAAACTGCTGGAGATGGAGACATTCCGAGACATCTTGTGCCGTCAGGTTGACACTCTACAGAGTTATTTCGATGCTTGCGCTGAGGCGATGTCGAGGCCATCAGTCCATGACAGTAAGTATAAGGCCTATCATATTTAGTAACTGCTGTTACTGCTGCATGGTTCAGTCTTTAATCAAAAGGCTCATTGCTATCTCTGAATGTCTGCTAAGTTAGTGACGTAATGATCTGCATCAGTCCAAAACTCTCTTCTGTCGGGAATGAAGAACTAGAACACCGGAGAAAATGTTACGACAGAGAGGGTCACTCTCTCTCGCTATCAAAAATGGCTGCGATAGAGAATTTTATACCTTGATGGGCTTGAAAGTAACTGGTGACTTGTCAGGATGAGTAGGCCTAGGCCTACCGGTACCTCTATAGTGGTTCTTCACTGACGTCACACAGCCGCCATACTGGCCGTCAAAATGAAGCCATGGAGGCTGCCATAGTTGGTCTGATGTGAAAACCGTGTTGAAAACAAAGCGAATCGTCCATACGGTTGCTGTCGGTGGCTGTAGAAGAGGGCCGATGACTGCCGACAACATTGAAACTGCATGCTGAACACTGTGTTGATGCTGTGACGTTGCGTCATTTGACGGCCAAAACGGCGGACATTTTGAGCTGTGACGTCACGTGGAGAACCTCTATAATGCAGGTAGAGTTGGGATTCATGAAGTTAGTTTAACTTGAAACTGGAGGCTCCCATTTAGGTCAGTGTCAGGTCAGCATAAGTTAAAGGTAGGCCTACAAAGTTCCATCTCTGAAACACCTGCCTCGGGTTTAGGTTATATTCCTCTTGCAGGTGGTGTTATGTCACTCTGATTTAACAATGCCTCCTAATCTTACCTCTAGTCAGGTAACCTTGTGAAGTAAAAGTGTGTGTTGTGAGGAAATCTATCCTGTATCAGACTGGAGGGGAATGGTGAACATTCTACTTCTTGTGGATGAGGGCATATTTATTGTAATGATCTGAACCGTGGTCAGTATATTCTCATTTCAGCTCAGATTTATATTATTTACCAATGTCTTATATATTACAAGTCGTGTTGGCGGGGTTTTCCTCAAGTCAGAAAAGGTTCCAAGGCTTTCCAGAGAAACAACTTCACCATCAACCTATCTCGGCTTCGTCACACTTGTTGATTTGTTTGTTTTAGTACCTGCCTCATGTGCTCTCACAACTGGACCCATCCTGAGAACATCCTCTCACGCCCTTCGTCACTGCACACAGTGTATTTGTGTTTGGTGATGAAGGGAGAAAGAACCCCTGATGTTCTCAGGATGGGTGGACCCAGTCAGTTCCAGTTCAGCACATGAGGCAGGCTCTCATCTCCTGACGGACAATCTTGATCAAGTGGTCATTGCTGATGATTCATATCATACTGTAGGCCTACAGGGTGAAGTTCAATCATACTGGACCTGCTGAGGTTTTGTTCAGTTTGTTGGGGTCAGCCTGTGATACTTTATTTTTGCAGCATCAGTGACATGTGTGAAATAGACAGTCCTATTGATCTGACGGGAGCTGAGCATCCATTCTCCATCACTGGCATCTATCAAATGCTCTCGACTCCCATGGTACCATTTCCATTTATTCCAGCCACCTCTGGCAGTGTGGCAGATGATAGCAGATAGGCAGTCCCATTGGGAATGCATCACCATGTCAGACATGATTTGAACGATAATGTCATGAATATGTTATCTACTTGGTGTGAGCTGGTCAGTCATGCTGGTAGTATTCAGGAATGATAACCATGTATTATGTCCGGTTCAGCTACCTACCAAGACCATTCCCTGTACCGCATATCCCCAATAGCTAGCTACCAAGACCATTCCCCTGTACCGCATCCCAACAATACAACCAGTGAACTTGGCAGTTACAGTCCACTGTGTTTTCCATCCTCTTTCATTGATAAACATTTTGTTATTTTTCAAGAGGGCTGGCAGCAAATGAAAGTGTGGATGGTCTATTGGGTATCAGCCATGTGAACGATGACTTGTTGACATCAAATGGCTAAATTCCCCTTAAACGCTTGTTTATTTCAGCGGTGTCAAGCACAGAGTTTGTTGTTGCCTGTGTTCACGCTGTTTCTGTATCTTTCCAGTGGACCATGATGACATTGATGATGTTGACGACTTCGATGTGCCGCAGGTGAACTCATCCAACTCCAGTCATCCAGGGAGTGTGACCAGCAGTGGTGATAGCAAGGATCGACTAGATAATAAAGTGGAGAATAATAAAGTGGACAACCACAACCATTCTGGACATAAGGATATTAGTAAGTAACGAGGACATAAGGATATAAAGTAAAGTGGCCATCACCCATCTAACATGATTGTTAAGAGTCTCATTCCGTTCCAGATACAATATTCCAATCCCATGGTGCCCATGCCATTGATTTCAAAGGTGAAGCATTTACATTCAAAGCGACGACGGCTGGTATTCTGGCTACGTTAGGTCACTGTATAGAACTCATGAACCAGCGGGAGGAGGCCTGGAGGAAGAAACTGGAACGGGTAAGTCACTGTTCACATCTGTCAAACTATAGTAGGAGACCTGTAGCCTTAGCTCTCTCAGGGCCAGGACTCCTGGTATCCTGTCTCAAAGAAACTTGGCTCCTAGGGGCAGGACCCCTGGTATCGTGTCTCAAAGAACCTTGGCTTTCTCAGGGCCAGGAGACCTGGTAGCCTGTCTCCAAGAACCTTGGCTTTCTCAGGGCCAGGACCCCTGGTAGCCTGTCTCTAAGAACCTTGGCTCTCTCAGGGGCAGGAGAAGATCCTCATGGCTCTCAAAGAAACAGAAGACCTACAAGGTGTGGACGTTGATGTGATCGACTTATTTTATTTTTCTTTCCAGGAGTTAGACAAGAGAAAACGATATGAAGAAGCTTATAAACAGATCGTCACTGACAAATCGAAACCAATCGTTGTGGGTGGACCAGATTTTGAGGTATGTTGTATTGTGTTGTTTGCAAGTGGAAGTTCTCATTGAAGTGGTTGTTCCACCAGGTCCCTGGTTTATCAAGGATGGACCCACCTAACAAGGAATGCTGATGCTACAGTATGTTTACTTTACAGGAAGGACCCCACTGTGCTATAAACGAAGATGAATTCTTTGATGCAGTTGATGCCGCTTTAGACAAATTAGAAAAAGAAGAAGAACAAAGGGTAGGTAACCATCATGGTGAGGTAACTGTGGTGAGGTAACCGTGGTGAGGTAACCGTGGTGATTTTATAGATGGGAATCACTCCTCTCTGTTATAGTTGGCAGGGTTCGCGGTGAGATAATCATGAGAAATAGTCAGGATTTGATTGCGAGTTGAATCAAGAAGCTCTACATGTAGTGGTGCTTAATGCGGTCACTACCTTTTCTTTGAGAGTGGTACTTGATGATCCTGTGAATGGTAATTGATGATCCTGTGGGTGGTACATGATGATCCTGTTATGTTTTCAGAAACTCATCCACCAGCAATCTCCTATTAGTAAACCACCACTGACATCATTAGCAACAAACCACAGGTTGTATGATGAGGTAAGTCAGAATATAGCCCCCTGTATGGGGGTCTTCATTACGAATCATTATCATTAGTCTGATAGCCATGAGAGATGATATGAACAAAACGTAGTAAATGCTTTTACTTCAACAATGATGTACATTCCCCTCATCCTCCCTGTAGACATTGCAGTAAAAGCATTTACTAATAGAGGTGTTCAATCTGATCTGCCATTCTGTGCCTGCTTTCCTGCATGAACGTTTCCTTGGTGTTTGTCCGTAAAGGTTTGTGTAGTCATCCAGTGTGTGTTATTGTTGGCTTGTTGTCTCCTCCCCACATGACTGAGTAGTCTTCCCCGTTTGTATTGTAGGTGACTGCCGTCGTGGAACAACACTTAAAGAATGCAATGATGAAACAGCGAAAACCGTCAAAGGTTGAGCCACATAAATACATGCACTTAACCAGCTTCTTTATTCAGCAAGTTATCTGTCCGACGTTTGGAGTAATGTCAAGCTCATGACCACGATCATTGGCTCCTTGATCTGCCGTCGACTGCACCAGGACTGATAACGTTGTGTTAGATTTGTATAGCCTGATCCGTCCTGGTGATTTATAAGCTATGACCTGTAGTGGAACATGGTCCAAAAATAGCTAGAATGATGATTGGTGTCTGGGCTGTATGTCTTGATCAACACCGACGATCCACCACAATAACCCAGAGATTCTGGGGTCACAACGAGTGGCATCCATCTTACATGTGAACGGAGTTGACTTCAGAGTGCATCCTCCCACAGCAGGGGTTTTTACCTCACTTCTCTGTCAGAGTGAGTCTCACTCATGTCACAACATGAGGTATGACATTGTGTTATTGCACCTTTCAGATAACTTGCTGAATACGAGTTGGTGTTTTGGAATTAGACGTAATCCTGCTGATTCCTGGTTCATAACTGCTGCCAGTTACATTCACACGCTTATGTTTCATTCCAGATAGTAAATGTGCCAAGTTTTCTATCTCCATTTCTGCTGTTACCTCACTTAATTCAGCACATTTTTCATGGAATTCTGTCGTATTTTGGGGTGTACCGGTATCTCTTGCAATCCTTTAATAAGATAACCTGAGATATCTCTCTTGTTCTCAACCATCACATTCTGTCGTCTGAAACCTCAATGCTGGCTCAGGTTAAAGGCAATTCTGTGACGCATAGGCCAGGGACGGATCCAGGATTTCGGGAAAGAGGGGGCACACTGTGCTAGAATTAGAAACATTGAAATCTGCGGTGAATTTCAATGATTTGCTCCAAATTTCAGAATATCACGGTCGATTTTACAGATTTGTTGGCCGAAAGGGGGGCGTGCGGCGGGTGCGCCACCCCTTGGATCCGCGCCTGTAGGCTGTATATTCGGGTGATATCACTCTTGAAGCATACAAAATGTGAAGATATCAGCCCAGTCCATTTTGTTGTGCTGTTAAACGTGGTGCATTTTGAATCTGGAACATGTTTACAACTTTTATTTTCCTCGTGTAAATGGTCCCATACCTTTCTCTATGTTCCAATATATGTTGACTGTGTACCTGCACTCTCTGTCAACGTGAACACTGTCCTCCATACGGTACATGGACATAATCATTAAACAACAGTCACAACTGAATTTTTCCAACAATTTTACAAAGATGCAACATACAGCAATTCATTCACTCCCTCTCATGTGGGGCGCTTTGGTCATGTGAATCCTCATATACATGTAGCGGTACATGTATCTTGAATTGTGAGAGCTTCTTGTGGACTGTACATGTGTTAGCCTGGCTTGGTGTCATTAAACATACTGCCAATACAATCAACACTGACCTCAGGTAATAGGCTTAGCTTGGGTGCACGATTTATTGGTAAAAATAGATAGATTTAATTAGAGATACAATTAAACTGATGGGTAGATGGTTAACGTTAATAAAAGGGAGGTACTGGTACTAATAAAGACCTTCATTCCGTGCCAAGTGAGAGACAACATGATTCCTTTTGCAGTTAGTTGTTTGTTTTGTTGGTTGTTCGTTAGTGTTCTGGAGTGAAAAGTTATCATGTTGTGATCTACCTAAGTATAAAACAGTTACTTCCCCTTTCTGGCCGTTAGTACACAAATGTGGAGCACTTTATCTCATCCCTCACTGACAAGTGACGTATGACAGTCAGTCCCTCACTGACAAGTGACGTATGACAGTCAGTCCTTCACTGACAAGTGAAGTCGGTCCCTCACTGACGTGTGGCGTATGACAGTCAGTCCCTCGCTGATGTGTGGACTAGGACAGTCATTCCCTTGCTGACATTTGGAGTACGACAGTCAGTCCCTCGCTGATGTGTGGAGCATGTGGAGTATGACAGTCAGTCCCTCAGATGTGTGGAGTATGACAGTCAGTCCCTCGCTGACGTGTGGAGTATGACAGTCAGTCCCACGCTGACGTGTGGACTAGGACAGTCAGTCCCTCGCTGACAAGTGACGTATGACAGTCAGTCCCTCGCTGACATGTGGAGTATGACAGTCACTCCCTCGGGTAACATGCTCTGATCCCTTCCCTCACCTTACAACCTTCTTTATCCCTTCGTCTTTCACATTTCAGGTCAATGACGTTGTCGAGGAACACTTGAAGTACGCTGATCTTGATCTGCAGTCGTTAGAGGGCGACAGTGTCTGGATGTTGATCGCTGAAGATGGTGACATGAAGGTCTATAAGAGAGAGATGGAGGTTGATGGGATGGTCTTGGACCCCCTAAAGGCCTGCCACACAGTCAAGGTAAGTTGATGGGATGGTCTTGGACTTCCTAAAGGCCTGCCACACGGTTTCGGGGTAAGTTGGTCTTGGACTTTCAGAAAAGACTAATTAGCAAATGTTGTTTGTTCATTTCAGGGTGTGACCGGGAGGGAAATATGTTTTTACTTCTGGGAATTTGATACCAGACTGGATTGGGAAAGTAAGTAGTTTTGGTAATGCCACAGTGGTGTAGTGCTTGGGCCTTTGCTGAGCAGTCAGAAGGTCTCAAGTTTGAATTCTACTAATACATGTAGTGGTGTAAGACTATGGATAAGTCACTTTGTTTCAATGTGATATCATCGTGGGTCACAGTTACCAGGGGCCATATTCATAAAACCTTGCTAGTCTTAGTTGCTTACTAAATTACCCAGTTTGTACAGGCCAATGTATACCACTAGCAACCAACTAAGCTAGCAAGGTTTTATGAATATCGGCCATGTGATCTACCAAACAACTCACAGTTTGAGGTTGAATAATTCTCATGTTCATCGCTGTTGATTCTTCATCTTCACGTTGGTTTAACATGATTCATCCCATTTTCAGCCACTCTAGAAAACACGAGACTAATTGAGTGGGCATCAGAGGACACCCTAATAGCATACCAATTACATAAACGTGTTTGGCCTACCGCACAGAGGGAGGCACTCTTCTGGTCTCACATACGGCATTGTACCAGTGACAAAGACGAGGGTCCCGATCTGTGGATTGTTGTCAACCATTCAACATTACATGATGAAGTCCCTGTGAGTATCTCATATTGTTTGATTCAGGCTCGGTTCATAATCCAGAAATCACCCCGTCATCTGGGAAGGAAATCATGTTGAATGGAAATGAAAGAAGCGACTTGGCCACGTTTGGAAGCCAATCTTGACTGCTTTGTTTGGAACACTGGTTAGGATTAGCTCTGTCTACTCGCGATGGATGCAGTCATGTACCGTGAACAATATGTGATTAGGCTGCTCTGTGCTAAAACAATCAGTGTTCTCTTTTCAGTTGAATAACTCCAAAGCTGTTCGTATCACCCTGAATGTTGCCTTGCTTTGTCAGACAATCATTAACCCTCCAAAAGACGGCAAGGAAATCACCCGAGATGATATCACGTGTAAATTGGAATACACAGCCAACGGTAAGAAAGATGGCGCTGTATTGAAATGTGCATGTGCTCTCTATATCGTATGTGCTCTCTATCGAGTGTATGAAGAGGAGCGAGACCAAAGCCCTGCTATGGGTGGAGGAGTCAATTCCGGCTTCTCCTCTGTATCGTACGGGTGTGTTTGTGATAACAGAGACAGATGTAGGCCTATTGGAAGGTTTGGTTGGGGATATGATTCACTCAGGACTTCTGGCTGTCTCCATTTCTTGATCGTTCCTTCCGTTGTGCATTAATACCACTCATATAGTGATAAATGTTCAAAAAGTAACTACGTAGTTTCTTTGTCTCTTTCAGTGAATCCAGGCGGCTGGGCTCCGGTGTCAGTTCTACGTGCGGTCTACAAGCGGGAATATCCACGATTCTTGAAGAGGTTTACTCAATATGTGAAGGATAAAACCAAGAACAAACCTATACTATTCTAATAACGGAAACAATTCGTGTGATTGGTTGGTTTATAACCTGATATGTAATTGGTTGGTTTATAACATGATGTGTAATTGGTTGGTGAGGCAACTTATTCCATCATGTTGGACTCTTTGTCTTGGGATGCACTGGGGTCAAAAGTTCAAATTCGTGTGGAGTAGTGTACGATAATTTCCAGGAAACGTATTACAAGGGTTCCATCAGTGGATGTTGCCGGTCCACGACAAGGAATCTCCACAGATGCTATCAAGGATTTGTGGGATAAGTAGAGAATTGATTGATGTGTGTTCAGCACTGATCCTCCACAGTCTGGTGTCTGGTCATGACGGGTGGTAAGAGTGATCTCAGAATGGAGGATAAGCCGGAATTGAGACTTCAGGGAAGTGATGTCCAAGTATTTATTGTTGAGTCAGACCCATCCTCCCAGGGCAGGGGTTTTTACCTCGCTCCTCTTCATCCACACACACTTTGTGTGCGAGTGTATGAAGAGGAGTGAGACCAAAGCCCTGCTATGGGAGGATGAGCCAATTCCAGCTTCTCCTCTGTTCTGTGGATGGAGATATTTGTGTCATGGTGCCTTTCATGTGAATCAAATATGACCAGGCACAACGATGATATTTATCATTTTTACTCCGTTAACTGTGTTCTGTCATTTTGTCACTGAAGTTCTGGTCTCAAGATGTATTTTGATTTGGACGACTTCACTTCTTGCTCTGATCTGCCCGTGACAGCTGTGACAACTTCACTTCTTGCTCTGGTCAGCCTGTGACAGCTGTGACAACTTCACTTCTTGCTTTGGTCAGCCCGTGACAGCTGTGACAACTTCATTTCTTGCTTTACTTGACTTCTAATCTTCATCTGGCCCTTTATGGCCCCTGTCACACTTTTGCGTACATGTATATCAAGTCTTTATGAATTCCTTATTAAAATACGCAGCCGTAGGCTACGTATTTATAACTTATGACCTGCGGAACAGCATAGCAGCATAGTTATGTGCATGTCCAAAACTTTCCGGAGTACTGCGCGGTACTGTGCGCATGCCTGCCTACATGTATATAAAACTTACACAAAACGATTGAGATGCCTATGAGGTGTGTATTGTGCATATGGCTGCGCATGAAAAAAAATGTCAATGCGCAACTCATAAGGAATTAGGATACGCAGAAGTGTGACAGGGCCTTTACAGTTTGGAAACATTGTTTTAGGCCTGTGGCATGGTGAAGAAAAACTACTATTTGTTCTTTAGAAACTTGGTACCGAGTTAGTTCGNACAAGTGACGTATGACAGTCAGTCCTTCACTGACAAGTGAAGTCGGTCCCTCACTGACGTGTGGCGTATGACAGTCATTCCCTTGCTGACATGTGGAGTATGACAGTCAGTCCCTCGCTGATGTGTAGACTAGGACAGTCATTCCCTTGCTGACATTTGGAGTACGACAGTCAGTCCCTCGCTGATGTGTGGAGCATGTGGAGTATGACAGTCAGTCCTTCAGATGTGTGGAGTATGACAGTCAGTCCCTTGCTGACATGTGGAGTATGACAGTCAGTTCCATGCTGACGTTTGGACTACATGTAAGACAGTCAGTCCCTCGCTGACAAGTGACGTATAACAGTCAGTCCCTCGCTGACATGTGGAGTATGACAGTCACTCCCTCGGGTAGCATGCTCTGACCCCTTCCCTCACCTTACAACCTTCTTTATCCCTTCATCTTTCACATTTCAGGTCAATGACGTTGTCGAGGAACACTTAAAGTACGCTGATCTTGATCTGCAGTCGTTAGAGGGCGACAGTGTCTGGATGTTGATCGCTGAAGATGGTGACATGAAGGTGTATAAGAGAGAGATGGAGGTTGATGGGATGGTCTTGGACCCCCTAAAGGCCTGCCACACAGTCAAGGTAAGTTGATGGGATGGTCTTGGACCCCCTAAAGGCGTGCCACACAGTCAAGGTTAGTTGATGGGATGGTCTTGGACCCCCTAAAGGCGTGCCATACAGTCAAGGTTAGTTGATGGGATGGTCTTGGACCCCCTAAAGGCCTGCCATACAGTCAAGGTTAGTTGATGGGATGGTCTTGGACTTCCTAAAGGCCTGCCACACGGTTTCGGGGTAAGTTGGTCTTGGACTTTCAGAAAAGACTAATTAGCAAATGTTGTTTGTTCATTTCAGGGTGTGACCGGGAGGGAAATATGTTTTTACTTCTGGGAATTTGATACCAGACTGGATTGGGAAAGTAAGTAGTTTTGGTAATGCCACAGTGGTGTAGTGCTTGGGCCTTTGCTGAGCAGTCAGAAGGTCTCAAGTTTGAATTCTACTAATACATGTAGTGGTGTAAGACTATGGATAAGTCACTTTGTTTAAATGTGATATCATCATGGGTCACAGTTACCAGGGGCCATATTCATAAAACCTTGCTAGTCTTAGTTGCTTACTAAATTACCCAGTTTGTACAGGCCAATGTATACCACTAGCAACCAACTAAGCTAGCAAGGTTTTATGAATATCGGCCATGTGGTCTACCAAACAACTCACTCTTCGAGGTTGAATAATTCTCGTGTTCATCGCTGTTGATTCTTCATCTTCACGTTGATTTAACATGATTCATCCCATTTTCAGCCACTCTAGAAAACACGAGACTAATTGAGTGGGCATCAGAGGACACCCTAATAGCATACCAATTACATAAACGTGTTTGGCCTACCGCGCAGAGGGAGGCACTCTTCTGGTCTCACATACGGCATTGTACCAGTGACAAAGATGAGGGTCCCGATCTGTGGATTGTTGTGAACCATTCAACATTACATGATGAAGTCCCTGTGAGTATCTCATGTCATCCAGGCTCGGTTCATAATCCAGAAATCACCCCGTCATCTGGGAAGGAAATCATGTTGAATGGAAATGAATGAAGCGACTTGGCCAGGTTTGGAAGCCAATCTTGACTGCTTTGTTTGGAACACTGGTTAGGATTAGCTCTAACAGAAGCCGCTGTCTACTCTCGCTGGGTGCAATCATCTACCGTGAACAATATTTTACATGTGATTAGGCTGCTCTGTGCTAAAACAATCAATGTTCTCTTTTCAGTTGAATAACTCCAAAGCTGTTCGTATCACCCTGAATGTTGCCTTGCTTTGTCAGACAATCATTAACCCTCCAAAAGACGGCAAGGAAATCACCCGAGATGATATCACGTGTAAATTGGAATACACAGCCAACGGTAAGAAAGATGGCGCTGTATTGAGAATGTGCGCGTGCTCTGTATCGAGTGTATGAAGAGGAGCGAGACCAAAGCCCTGCTATGGGAGGATGAGTCAACTCCAGCCTCTCCTCTGTATCGTACGGGTGTGTTTGTGATAACAGAGACAGATGTAGGCCTATTGGAAGGTTTGGTTGGGGATATGATTCACTCAGGACTTCTGGCTGTCTCCATTTCTTGATCGTTCTTTCCGTTGTGCATTAATACCACTCATATAGTGATAAATGTTCAAAAAGTAACTACGTAGTTTCTTTGTCTCTTTCAGTGAATCCAGGCGGCTGGGCTCCGGTGTCAGTTCTACGTGCGGTGTACAAGCGGGAATATCCACGATTCTTGAAGAGGTTTACTCAATATGTGAAGGATAAAACCAAGAACAAACCTATACTGTTCTAATAACGGAAACAATTCGTGTGATTGGTTGGTTTATAACCTGATATGTAATTGGTTGGTTTATAACCTGATGTGTAATTGGTTGGTTTATAACATGATGTGTAATTGGTTGGTGAGGCAACTTATTCCATCATGTTGGACTCTTTGTCTTGGGATGCACTGGGGACAAAAGTTCAAATTCGTGTGGAGTAGTGTACGATAATTTCCAGGAAACGTATTACAAGGGTTCCATCAGAGGATGTTGCCGGTCCACGACAAGGAATCTCCACAGATGCTATCAAGGATTTGTGGGATAAGTAGAGAATTGATTGATGTGTGTTCAGCACTCATCCTCCACAGTCTGGTGTCTGGTCATGACGGGTGGTAAGAGTGATCTCAGAATGGAGGATAAGCCGGAATTGAGACTTCAGGGAAGTGATGTCCAAGTATTTATTGTTGAGTCAGACCCATCCTCCCAGGGCAGGGGTTTTTACCTCGCTCCTCTTCATCCACACACACTTTGTGTGCGAGTGTATGAAGAGGAGCGAGACCAAAGCCCTGCTATGGGAGGATGAGTCAATTCCAGCTTCTCCTCTGTTCTGTGGATGGAGATATTTGTGTCATGGTGCCTTTCATGTGAATCAAATATGACCAGGCACAACGATGATATTTATCATTTTTACTCCGTTAACTGTGTTCTGTCATTTTGTCACTGAAGTTCTGGTCTCAAGATGTATTTTGATTTGGACGACTTCACTTCTTGCTCTGATCTGCCCGTGACAGCTGTGACAACTTCACTTCTTGCTCTGGTCAGCCTGTGACAGCTGTGACAACTTCACTTCTTGCTTTGGTCAGCCCGTGACAGCTGTGACAACTTCATTTCTTGCTTTACTTGACTTCTAATCTTCATCTGGCCCTTTATGGCCCCTGTCACACTTTTGCGTACATGTATATCAAGTCTTTATGAATTCCTTATTAAAATACGCAGCCGTAGGCTACGTATTTATAACTTATGACCTGCGGAACAGCATAGCAGCATAGTTATGTGCATGTCCAAAACTTTCCGGAGTACTGCGCGGTACTGTGCGCATGCCTGCCTACATGTATATAAAACTTACACAAAACGATTGAGATGCCTATGAGGTGTGTATTGTGCATATGGCTGCGCATGAAAAAAAATGTCAATGCGCAACTCATAAGGAATTAGGATACGCAGAAGTGTGACAGGGCCTTTACAGTTTGGAAACATTGTTTTAGGCCTGTGGCATGGTGAAGAAAAACTACTATTTGTTCTTTAGAAACTTGGTACCGAGTTAGTTCGTACCGTCTGTCCATTTTCTCCTGCCAGTATACTCAGATGTATATTTTGTATCAAGAAACAGCACTGTCTGCTCAGTATGGTCTTTGATTGATTTGAGACGTACTTGTTCATGTTCATGGTCTTTGTATTGGATGGTTGGTGTCTACTCTCTCACGTTCTATCAGGGGTTTTGTTCATGTTACAGAGGCACCATGAACAGAGGGCCTGATACCCTACACCTCTCAGAATAAGTATCAACTTGGCCAGTTTACTGAACTCCCTTTGCTTCTTCCCTGACAAGAAAACTGGTCAGCTCTGGAACTTGTTCTGAGAGGTACTTAGGCTGGGATACAGCAGACATTTATATAATAGGGAGGTTTAGCAAGCTTACGTTTACATTTACGATTATGATTTAACAACGTCACGACATCATTACAGAGTGACGTGACGCGATGGCGCCGTCATCTGACGTAAGGCTTTCCGTGTATGATAAAATGTTGTCGATGTATCCCATGTTTGTCCGGCTCTCCAAGACACATAGGTCCTTCATTTTGCTTGTAATCTTCACTACAACTTGGACATTTACCCATTATTAGGTGTGTCAAATTGAAAGCGATTTATTTGACTACAAACGTGAAAGATTTGGCGTTGATTAAATCGTAAGTTTCTTACGCGTAGCAAGCAATTTGCACGTAAAAAATCCCACATAGCCGACGTCATGACGTTTTCAAATTGTAATCGTAAATGTAAAACGTAAGCTTGCTGAAACTCCCTAATGTGAAAGATACACGTGATACCAATGATCAGTTTATTGTTCGAGTGGAGTTAATATTTAGTTCCTCCGTGAGTGATGAGCTATGGACAGGATTCTGATTACCACGTTATGACTGTTGAATCCTTGCTACACATCACTGTCTCACGGACGGAGTGTGTGGACGCTCCACCTCCTGCTTGGAGTGTGAACACTCACTGGAACACTGATGTGTACCAAGGCCTTTACCTTTCATAGGGAAACAGCATTCTGGGCCAGACTTTTCAAGAAAGTGGGGAACCTTTCTGTATATGTTGATTAGTTATTTCTGCCCGTAATAGGAACGTGCTTGTTTGGGACATGTTCACCAGGTGCCATCCATCATGTACATAGCTCAGGGTGTTCAGAAGGATACCAGGCCTGCTGTCGGTAGCTAGAACTTGTATGCTTGGATTGGGCTGGAATAAGTTTGCACAGCGTGTGGTTGCGGTTAAAGAACTCTTACATGTATTAATATGCAGGTGTGAACTCGATCAATATGCAGGTGTGAAGGCTCTGTTTCTGTAAGATTGCCGAGTTGGTTTTGATTGCGAGTGATTTCTCTCCTTGAGGTGGGTACCGTACGCTTGCTGACATATTAATCTGTTTGGCTGGTGCTGCAGGGCCATAGTTATTCATAAATTATTACAAGTATACTCAACCAGAAAAGGTCAACGATCGTTATCTTGGCTCATGTACTTATTATGGAGACAAAACTGATAACTGGTCTGTCATAGGAAAACTTGAACCGGTGTATTGAATTTGTTGGGGTTAATCTGTTTCTGTGGCAATGATGTAAAGAGAAATGGTTGTTAGAACATTAATTCAACTGGTATCGGGGCTTAAAGCCATACAATCACGAGAGCTACCGTAGCCGTCGATTCACATTTTGGTTCGAACACTCGTTGAGAAAGTCACGTGAAAGTGGCATGCTTCCATGTGAAATAATCTGATTGATGATGGTTTCTGACCACAACAATTGTTTTTCGTTATCTAAGAAACTTTCTTGCATTTTTATTCGAACAAAAATGTGAATCGACGGCTACGGTAGCTCTCGTGATTGTATGGCTTTAACTTTTCAGCAGCCAAGAGGCATCTCGATTTCTGGCTTGATAATCCATTAATGTGTATGATAGGAAGATGTCAAAGTCATGTGTTCAGTGACCTTGACTTGTCATGCTTGTGATGACAAAGGTCAGTCAGTTAATTATTTTCAATGGTTGGAATCGTTGGTTAACTTTTTGTACAAACTCTGTAAGATATGTCCAAATATTATGCTTTCTATTGTAGATAGGCTTGCCTTACATGTCCATTTGTAATTGTATACTAAATATTCGTAATGAAACTATTTTTTCAGAGAAACTCCTGTCAGATAACTGTCCTGTGAGTCTGGATGACTTTGTGGGGAAAGCATACTCTCTTGATATCAATGCCAAACATTGTATAGGCTTAGATCACAGGTGTAACTTGGTGACCATGTTATTTAGAATACAAGCTTTCCTAAGGTTCACACCAGGGGGTTATTTCTCGTGTCGCTGAAAAAATCCTGGCATAATATAGCTGCATTCACACTGGCTTTCTAAAGCGATTTGGACAGGTTCCAAATCGATTTGGCAGAGTGAAAACGATTTAGTTATTCACACTCAAAACGGTTTCAAATCGTCATATCCAAAACACATCCCGATGTGTTTTTGAGTCGATTCAGCTAATGCACCTTCGCTGTATCGCATTCCAAATGTACGTGTGAGTGGCCAAATCGATTTATCCAAGTCGGTTTTCATTACGCACGCACCGTGAGTACTTCCGGTGCTACCGCATGTCAACACGTGGTTGGGTTCTTCTGGGTTTTTGCGGCGGGACAGGAATTCGCTTCACCCACAACAACAACAACAAGAACCTCAAAATGCTTTCAGTGTGAACGAGTTGAATCGATATGGTATGGTCCCAAACCGTTTTGAGATTGTGTGTGAATAGTACCGGGTAACTCCCAAATCGATTTATTCTAAATCGTTTACCGCAAGACGGTTTGCGGAATGCGATTCAGAACTGATTTGAGTGAGAACGTGGCTTATGATTGTAAACGACATATTGATATGGTGTTTCACAGACTTGTTTATTTTTCTTTCTTCAATCTGATTTCGATGTTGAGCAGCTCGTTAACAACACGAAGGTCTGTGTTGGTTGACAATATTCTTGTATCACATGTACAGTATTTCTACAAGAACAGATGTTAAAGCGAATCGAAATCGAAAAAATTTGATTTAGAAATAGAATTTGAAAGGGGACGAATTTTCAGGAAAAAATGTAAACAAACTTCTCCAAAATGTCAACAAAGAAATTTTCGTGCATTCTGATTGGCTGAATTTTGTGTTTACAAACACCAGCCAAATGTAAACAAAATCCACTGTCGATTCGCTTTAACTCGTTGGTCAGATTGACCCCCGTAATGAGAGAAAGTAGGTGTCTCTTTATTGGTCAGCTTTAACCTTTTGCTGCTTCACGTATTCTATCATCCTAAAGCTCCTGGGTAACGAGATAGCCCGTTCCACCTCGTGGTGACCGAAAGAATCAGAAGTGTCGCCATCTTTATTCAGAAAAGCAAACTAATGTACTGCCCAGTGCAAATGAAGATGTCCGGTATGACATGGTGTACATGTCAGCCACACGGTGGGAAAGGGTTAAATGAGAGGATGCGCAACTTTCTGACTCCGACTTCAGGTACGAGAATGAATTGTTCGCTATGGACATCCTTGATAAAAATGATTTGATAGGCAGAAAAATTTGGCCTTATAAATCGGAAGTGTGAATAAATAATAATTTATGAATATTTGTGATTTCCGTGCATTTCCGATTATGAGTCGAAATTATTCTGCCACAAAATTATGACATTTTATGATTTGCAAAAGTCTATCAAATCGTTTTTATCAAGGATGTCTACAGCGGACTGCAATTCATTCTGGTAGTTGAAGCGAGTCGGAGTCGGAAAGTTGCGCATCCTCTGTAATATTAGCAAGAGACTTGTTCTGGATCTGTGAAGAACTGTTGAAGTCTCTAGCTTGATGTGATTGTACTCAACTCTTGCTCCATGTACTCCTAAGGGATCGTCTCCAAAATACAAACGTTTGGAATTCGTTTAAACGAATTTCAAACGACTTTTCATAAACGAAATTGAAACGAAAAAGTTCATTTGAGAACTGCTTGAAAAACGTTCGACATGGCCTGCATTTTCGTTGCAATTTCGTTTGAAATATTCGTTTGATATTCTTCAGAGAAAAGTTTTAGAATTTTGTCGAGTGAGACAAACGTTGCGATACGTTTCAAACGAACTTTAAATGTTTTCTTCCAAGCACAAGAAACGTTTGCATATGCCAACCTAAAACGTTTGATTCCCTCCAAACGTTTTAGGTCGTTGACACGAACTTCAAACGGTTGTTCCAAACGTTTGCCGAATCTTGCTGGCGAGGGGGATAATGGCCGATGCCGAGGTGAAAATTTTCAAGATGGCGATTCCAATGTCATGATGTATTATATAAAACAAAGCCATCGGATGATCTGCAGCTGCTTCCTGCATTTATTTCCATTTGCACATTTTCAGACGATAATTTCATGAAAACAGTATTCAGGCCTATGCCTACTTTGTTTTTATGATGTTTTCCTGGCCTTTCCTGAACTTCTGATATGTAGGCCTACATTATAAATGCATCTGTGTTTATCGTATGGCACGCCAAAGTGGAATTTATTCAACCCTGTGAAATACATGTATCTTGAAAAAAAAATTTCAAGATGTTGAACACATTTTTTCAAGATGTTGAAAGATTTTTTTCAAGATGTTGAACAAATTTTTTCAAGATGTTGAAAAAAATATTTCAAGATGTTGAAAGATTTTTTTCAAGAATGTTGAACGAAAAAATTGCCAACATCTTGATATATTTTTTTCACAAGATAGACGTATTTTCAGTGTTGACGTGTTTGAAAATGTTGTCAATGTTTTTGAAAAATGTTTTTGACACATGTTTGAAAAATTGTTGTCGGGTATTCCGTCACATCAATCGCGCCGTTGACGGCAAACTCTTCACAGCGCCACCTGTCTCCATTCTGGCTGTGCATTTTCTTGCTGTGCTGTGCTTCGAGTTCCATGCATGTCTTGTCTTGCAAAACATTCAGCTGTTCAGAGACAGTAGCAGTAGGCTAGTCCACCAACTGAAATTTCGAAATGGCTTGTTCATGTTGTTTTTTCTGCCGTAACGTGTACAGCTGCCTAGAAAACGTTGCAAATTCGTTTGGATGATGAATCGTTTGACGCATTTCGTTTGACATGAAAACATTTTGCATTCTGATTGGCGCTAAAAACGTTTGAATTTCATTCGGTGCATGAAACGTTTCATTTTCGTTGGGAACAAAAACGTTTGCAATTTGTTGCGGAATTTGTTTGGGGAGAATTCGTTTCAAAA